>JAJMHX010000030.1:0-139010 GCA_030575095.1 Scheffersomyces ergatensis | reverse complement strand
TGCTAGATATATTTGTACTGATATTGTATAGTGGATATTTTGCGTGCACGTTACAAATCAAAATTATTACCAAATGCTTTGAAAAGATCTTGACTATGGGAAAACTTTTTTTTCGCTAAGTGTTTTTCAAAAATCACATAGTTAAGAAATGACCGAAAAAACAGCCTTAATGTCACATTATCTTCACCCACATTTGACCTACACAGAAGTTAGAGGTACCAGTCTGTTCATTCAACCGCGAAGTACATATTCAGCTTTGGAAACATCTCACCAAGTCTAATATTCAGGTGGCTACATCAATAAATAACGTGCGGGAATGAGAATTCTTGAAAATAACGTTTGTACGTCGCGCTACATACTAAATCTACGTTCACGTAAGACGGAAAAGTGACATTCAAGCGCGCGCGTCTTGATATAAATAAGTATGAATAAATGAAATAAAATGTACTTCTTAAACCAATATTATATTTGGTTTACTTTTACAGAATATATTTGTACTGATATTATATAATGCATATTTTGCGTGCGCTTTACAAATCAAAATTATCACCAAATGGCTTGAGAAAATCTTGTTGAAGAAGCTTAATGATTCTAATATCTCAATCAAGTAATATTAATAAAATATTTAAAATAATAAACTTCAACTGTTTACTTATTTCTAAGTATTCTCACTAATCTACAGCTACCCTTCAATCCAATTTAGAATACACCCTACCTCCTACTTCGTTTTCTTTTCCTGCTATTAGGACTACCGGATGTGGAATCAATTACAGTGGGTTGAGATGAAAATATTCGATTACGAATACGATCCAAGGAACTCATGACTGATGATGCAATAGATTGAGAAGTACTATTGTTATGATCCTGTGTCTCATCTTCGACATCTGACTCTGAATCAGTTTGCACAACCTGTGTATAATGGGCCCGATCTGTCCTCTCACTCTCATTGGATATAATGACAGTGTCATTATCATATCCTTGCAACCGTGCTCCACCCACAATGGGTACTTCTTATTAATAATCTCCTTTGGTTGGTTCCATACTTAAAATTATAGATTTCAGTATTTTTACAACATCGCCTCCTCCTCTTTGAAGTTAAAACACGGAAGACGGATGAAAAAAGATTCCATCCAGCTAGTTGTAAACACTTGTGCCAAGTATCAAGAGAAAAACTATTACTCATCATTGTTAACAATGTAGACAGACACTTTTCTAATCATAATTATAAAAACATGTTGATCCAATATTAGCCACCACCCGGCATTACTCCTTTGGGCAATATACGGCAAAGAAAAGCCTATACAGATAAAAAAGTTCGGCACAACAAAGACCTGATATACAGGAATTTGTAAAACGGAGTGGTGGGACAGAGCAAGTTGATCCGATGGTCCTGTACATAAGTTAACCGAAACTGTTTACCTTTTTTTAAATCGAGCGGACTTACTTTATCCGTTCGCTTGCAAAAATATTTTTTCATTTCATAATTAAGTGGAATGTAGTGTCAAATTTAATGTACTGTACTGATAAGTAAAAAAGTGAAATTTTGTCAGCTGAAGCAAATGTCCAAAAACTATAAATATTAATAATTCAGTCTAGTTTGATTTACAAGCTTTATCTTCCTCTTGTATTATTCAATTGAATAATAATAAAATAGAATTCAATTCAATTCAATTCAATTGATTAATCAATTATCTAACATCTATCAACTTCCAATAAATCAAATCAAAATGACTGCTGCCTTTGTTTCCGGTGCCAATGGATTTATTGCCCAACACGTTGTTTCTCAACTTCTTGCCGAAGGTTATACTGTGGTTGGTTCGGTTAGATCTGATGAAAAGGGTCAACTCTTAGAAAAACAATTTAATAATCCAAAATTCTCTTATGAAGTGGTTAAAGTCTTGGAAAAGGAAGGTGCCTTTGATGAAGTATTGAAAAAACATTCTGATATTACCATCTTTTTACATACTGCTTCTCCAGTTACCTTTGACGTTAAAGATAATGAAAAGGATATTTTAATTCCTGCTATTAATGGTACAAAATTTGTCCTTCAATCCATTAAACAACATGCTCCTCAAATTACTAGAGTTGTTTATACAAGTTCTGTTGTTGCCACTGCCACTGCTGAACAACTTAGAGATCCTACATTTTATGGTGGTGAACATACTTGGACTCAAATCACTTATGAAGAAGCCAAACTTGATCCTCATTCGGCTTATTATGGTTCAAAGACTTTTGCTGAACAAGTAGCTTGGAAATTTATTGAAATTGAAAAACCAAATTTTACTCTTTCCACCATTAATCCAGTCTATGTCTTTGGTCCTCAAAATTTTAGTCAAGGTGTTAAAGAATTGAATTTTTCTGCTCAAATTCTTGCTAGTGTTTTGAAAGTAAAGGAAACTGATCCTGTACCTGCTTTGGCTGGTAATTTCATAGATGTAAGAGATGTTGCTAAGGCTCATCTTCTTGCCTTTCAAAAGGATAATGCTCAAGGTAAAAGATTCGTTCTTAATGCTGCTTATTTTAATGGACAACAACTTTTGGATATACTTAGAAAGAATTTCCCTCAACTCGCCAAGACACTTCCAGTTGGTACTACTGGTGATTTTGACTTTTCTCATTTTAAAGGTGTAAATGATTCAAATGCTAGGTCTATTTTGGCTATTGATTATATTAGTCTTGAGAAAACCGTGGTTGATTCTATTAAACAAATCTTAGATAACTAGATGTTAACTAATTAAAAACCCCTTGTTTACTTGCTTATTTCATGCTAATCCTTTCCCTATACTTACAATAAATTATTAGAAATTTATTAGATGTTTTTTATTTATTATTATTATTTATTTATTAATTAATTGTAATTCATTATACTCTATTTTTCAACCCAAAAGTTAAAATTACATTAATCTTATCGAAATTTAAAAATAATACACTTAAGTTTATTAGAAAGAAGAAAACTTTTACCGAAAGAAATAACTATATAAATGAAATAATAAATAAACTAATCCAAGCTTCAATTTTGAATGGAAAGACCTCAAATGACTTGCATTGAAGTGCTATACTTATTGAAAAACTTCTAGAATTAAACATGCGTTTGTTGAATCAAAGTAAAATAATTGAAACAATAGAAAATACCATAGTAGCAAATATATTCCATCTGTTGGAATTAGAACTATTTTCAATAGCACTGGCAGTATCGACAGATAATGAGGTTGCTGATGCACCTTCAGTTGAAACAGCAGCCACAGAAACGGGTATAGTTGAAGTATATACGGTACCTTGTGAATTAGTACCAACAATTACAGCAGCAGTACCTGTTGAAGTATAGACACTTCCTTCAGAGTTGGTTCCAACAACAACAGCAGTAGATGCAGTTGCAGTGTACACACTACCTTCTGCATTAGTACCAACAACAACAGCAGCAGTTTCAGTAGTTTTAACTCCGTTAGTACCTGTAGCGACTTGAGTAGTTGTATAAATAGTCTCGATCCCTGATCCAGGTAAGATTGAAGTGGAAGTAAATGATTGACCATTACTATTAGTTCCAACAATAACAGCACCGGTAGCAGTATATTCTACTCCAGCGGAATTTGTGGTGACAACAGCTGTAGTGTAAGCAGTAGTAGGTGACGAAATAATTGAGGTAGTCTTGTAAACACTTCCAGCAGAGTTAGTGGAAACTACCACAACACCAGTTTCAGTGCAAGGAACACCAACAGTATCAGTGGTAATAATAGTTGTAGTATAAGTACTAACTCCAATGATTGAAGTCCTTGAGGACAAACTTCCAGCAGAATTAGTAGAAACTACCACAACACCAGTTTCAGTACAAGGAACACCAACAGTATCAGTGGTAATAATAGTAGTAGTGTATGTTGTCAAAACACCAGATGGGAACAAGGAAGTAGTAGTATATAAACTACCTTCAGAATTAGTTGTCACTAACACAACTCCAGACTCTGTTTCAACGGATCCATTTGATTCGGTTGAAGTAAATGTAGTGGTGTATTCAGTAAATGGATATGATGTGGTACAACCAGTACCGTCTCTACGACAAACAACCACACCAGAAGATGAGGCTGGGAATAAAGAAGTAGTGGTGTATAAGCTACCTGCACTATTAGTAGTCACTTCAACAACTCCTGAATCGGTCTCGACTGATCCATCAGATTCAGTGGTAGTGAATGTAGTAGTATATTCAGTAAATGGATCACTCTCAGTTGGGAATAACGAGGTGGTGGTATACAAGCTACCATCGCTATTGGTGGTAACTTCGACGATACCAGAATCGGTGGCAACAAATCCATCAGATAATGTGGTGGTGAATGTAGTAGTGTATTCAGTGAATGGGTCACTTTCAGTTGGGAATAACGACGTGGTGGTGAAAACACTGCTATCAGAATTATAAGTGACAATAACAATACCCGAGTCAGTAGCGACAAATCCATCAGATTCAGTAGTAGTGAATGTAGTAGTATATTCAGTAAATGGATCACTCTCAGTTGGGAATAACGAGGTGGTAGTATACAAGCTACCATCACTATTGGTGGTAACTTCGACGATACCAGAGTCAGTTTCAACGAATCCATCAGATAAAGTAGTAACGAAAGTGGTAGTGTATTCAATAAATGGGTCGCTCTCAGTTGGGAATAACGAAGTAGTAGTGATAACACTAGTATCAGAATTATAAGTAACAATCACAACACCAGAATCAGTGGCAACAAATCCATCAGACTCAGTAGTAGTGAAAGTAGTAGTATATTCAGTGAATGGATCACTAGATGTAGGGAATAATGAGGTGGAGCTAGTAATATCACTATCGGAACCATATGTAACAACAACAATACCAGAATCAGTTTCAATGTATCCATCAGATAAAGTGGTAGTGAAGGTGGTAGTGTATGTGGTGAATGGATCACTCTCAGTTGGGAATAACGAAGTAGTAGTGATAACACTAGTATCAGAATTGTAAGTAACAATCACAATACCAGAGTCAGTAGCAACAAATCCATCAGATTCAGTAGTAGTGAAAGTAGTAGTATATTCAGTGAATGGATCACTAGATGTAGGGAATAATGAGGTGGAGCTAGTAATATCACTATCGGAACCATATGTAACAACAACAATACCAGAGTCGGTTTCAATATATCCATCAGATAAAGTGGTAGTGAAAGTGGTAGTGTATGTTGTGAATGGATCACTAGATGTTGGGAACAATGAAGTCGTGGTATATATGCTACCATCACTACTAGTAGTTACAACAACAATACCTGAGTCAGTTTCAACATATCCATCAGATCCAGTTGTAGTAAATGTAGTTGTATACTCAGTATCTGGATTAGAAGCTGAACTGGAGGTGGCACTGGAAGATGAAGCAGAACTAGAGGTTGCACTTGATGACTCAGAACTGCTGGAAGCACTGGATGAAGAGCTGCTTTCAGAGCTACTTGAAGAACTCGATGATGATGAGCTGGAAGTTGAAGCACTTGAAGATGAACTTGAGCTTGAAGAACTGCTTGATGATGAGCTTGATGCACTAGAAAATGCGCTGGAAGATTCACTAGAGGAGCTTGAGCTTGAAGATGCACTAGATGATTCACTGGAGGAGCTTGAGCTTGAAGATGCACTAGATGATTCACTGGATGAGCTTGAGCTTGATGATGCACTAGATGATTCACTGGAGGAGCTTGAGCTTGATGCACTAGATGATTCACTGGATGAGCTTGAGCTTGATGTTGCACTTGAAGATGAACTGGAACTGGAACTCGAACTTGAAGAGGTTGATGATGCTGAACTTGAACAGTATGCACTAATGAGGACAGTACTTGTAAACCAATCACCATTTGAATCAGTTGAAATATTAATATCTTCAATATCTGTACAGACAGATCCATCTGAACCAGTACTTGTCACGGTTGTGGTCAGTTCTGTAACTGAAGTACCTGGAGCTGGTGGCAAAGTTTGACATGCTTGACAAGCGGCAGGTAAACCTGGACTTGGGACTGGGCCATTATAAACAACAGCCCCTAATGGAGTCGAAAGAATACCTGGACTATTGTCGGTTACTACCTCAAACTTAGTTGGATCATATCCTGTACCAATATCAAAGTTTTGTTCCAATAAACCTAAACCATAAAGTGTCAAGATACCAGTGTTTGCATTATACTTGTAAGGTTGAGGAAGTGAAAGAAGAGTAACACTTAATCCAATAAGGTTACCATTCCCATATCCAGCAACAGTATAAGTAGATGGAAGTGCAAGACCTTGAGCTTGAATACTTGAAGCACTGTCTGCTAAATATAATGTTTGACCAGTAAGGGTAAGGACAGTATTAGCAAGGTAAATACTGGAATCTTCATCTGCAGTGATACATCCAGTACCGTCAATAGTGGTAGTTTGTTGATAAACTTCATTATATAAACAGATTTGACCATTATTTGTTATAGTACCAAGAGGTGCTCCAAGGTAAACATTTCCTGAATTTCTTGCAGTTTGATAGAATACCATCAAACCTTCATTATCAAAGATTGGAGCAAGAATTGATGTAGTGGAAGGAGTAATTCCAATAGCACCATTACTACCCATATAGAATTGGCCATTATTTTGGAATGAAAGACCAATAAGATCATAATCTGAACTGACGAGTGAATCTAATGAATTAAGGGAAATTATACCATTATTAACAATGCCTCCAATGCCAGCTGCCAATGTAACTTGTAAACCAATTAAAGGTGAAGTACTACTGATGTAGAAACCGGAACCAGCACCAACAGTAAGATCTCCTGTGAAAATTGATATAGCATTATTAATGATGGACCAATACACACCAGGGTCGATTGTAATATCACCAATAGAAAGATTGATTGTACCTCTAGTAATAGTATCTTGTGAGACTTCTTGAGCCAAAGCAAGTGTCAATAAGTGTATAACACCTAAAAAGATGCTTCGAAACAACATTATTGTTTATAGGACAAGGTAAAGGGTATAAGTGATTATTGATAAAATTATAATATCAAACAGTTTATTTCCATTATAAAATAATCCGGATGAAGGGCCATATATATATAACAAGCAATTGAAGGAAACAACTACAATTCTAGTTTCAATCATTCTTCACTTTGCAATTGCAATTGAATTTTTTTCTAAAATTGCAATTATAATCCCAACAATCACCGTGTTTCCATTAAAAGTAATAATAATAAGTCTCTTGTACCGAGTTGCATCCATATTCAGAACCCATTAAAAAATAAAAATATTTATATGAAGGGTGACAATACATACGGGAGACATGCAACAGCTTGCATTGTTTCAAAAAGTTAAATATTGGAATAGCAAAGGATGAAAGAAGAATAAAGATTAGTAAAGACTAGTGAGTAATAAGTCAAGACATCTTCTAAAACCCAACTAAACAAGTAGTTGTAACCCTTGTATCAAATTCAAGGCGATTCTAACCGTCATGCATGTTGTTAACAAAAAAAAGTGTAAAGGGTAAAGGCATGCACCTATTGGGAAATAATTTTATTTTATGCATTGTTAATCGAAAAAATTATTCTGTAGGGTAAACAGGGTACAGACAGGGATCCTAAAGTGCAGGCTAAGCTTAGCTTATCTGACCTTACCTTGACGTAGCTGAGGTGGATTTGACGAGGGACCAACTAAGCCTCTATAATTAAGTTCAACAACATACTATATTGTCAATCTGATTGACAATATATCTCCTGGTACTACCAAGTAAAGACAATCAATCTGGTGCTTTGGATGAATGAATGTATGAATTGATTGCTAAACAAGTGAGTCCAATGGGAAAACCAACAAAAACAAGGGTAGCAACGTAAATCTCTTTATCCAAAAGATGAAATTCTCTTCCCCATCAAACAAACAAACATCAACAACACGAGTTCTCCAATATAAAAAATCACATTCATCTCTCTCTATTAAAGAGGGTCAAAAGCTCGAAACTTCTCATTCTCGTACCGTCATTTTAATTTCTGATTTGGGGTAGTGTGTTCTAATATTATTAGTTGTTGTTGTTGTTATTGGTTCGTTTCTATTTTTTTTTTGGTTTAAAAGTTTATTTTTTTTTGGTTTTCCGTTAAGTACGTAAAATTTCGCCTCAATAAAATGCAACCTACCATTTCTTAACTTCCTAAATAGGAAATTTATTAGTTATACTTTTAATATTATTTCAAGTTTAGTGTATTTCAATCCTCTAGATCTGGCTTTGGTTGTACCATAATGAGTGTTTGTTAAGACGATAGAAAAGATAGACGCGTGCTATTATTAAAAATAAATATCAATTTCATCATAGTATATTCAACTTCTACCGATCAAAAGAATGGTTTGTACCTTTACATTGTCGATTAACAATACGTATTATTATTCATTGAATATTGATCATTATAATAATTCGTAGCTGTCGTGACTTTTACGTGAATAAAATAGAGACCCTTCATTGTAGGTTATGAACATTAATAGAGAGTTGAAAAATAACACGAAAAGTAAATAATAAATAATAGTACAATATCGGTACAACAATATAAATCGTACAATCAAAAAATGAGCAGACGGCTATACAACCAACAAAGAGAATCAAAGAAGGATGATGAAAGTAAGTGAAATAAAGTAGAAGAAATATTCAATGTTTTTTGTCCTTTCAAAGGAAGAATAAAGAATAACCTTCTAGTTCTTCAAAAGTTAATGAAGGTATCTATCAATTCCATCAGTAACATTGGGCGGCGCCTTATTAAATGTGTCAATATATGAGTCAAAGTATTTCCTTATTGGTAAAGGTTGTTGTCTGACACATTGGTTCTTTCCATAATAAGTCAAAGAGTTCAGATTTTTGATGACCTGTGATATTTTTTTGATGATTTTTGATGATGATTTTTTTTTTGTTCTTTACTACTACTTGAGTTCAATTATAAGCACCTTAGCTTTAGTTTTAATTTAGTTTAGATTATGTTAGGTTATGGTACTGCAGGTTAGGTTACGCTGTAATAATTCAGGGTTAAAGTTATACTTTAAGTTAAATATAGATCTCCTTTTATTTACCATTATTATAAGGACCCCACAAAATGTCCAATTGGGTAAAATCCCTTAGTGAGTTTATATATTTATTTGTAAAATAAAACTTTAAACAAAAGGATTACGATTTTACGTATAAAAGTCCAAGATATTATACGTAATAATAAAAAGTTAAAACTTAAATCTCATATGAAATTAGAGGATAATAGAGAGACAGAGAGAGAATTATTGAAATTGTATTATATGATGAGTCCGTCAATGAATACGAAAATGACGATGAATATCAGTAAGAAGCGTGTTTCTTTCTTTGTTTATTTTTTGTTTGTTTCCTAACCTTCTTTGTTCTATTATTGATTGTTGTTTGTTAAAAACCCGACTCACAATAACAAATTTCACTGATGATGATAATGATGATGATATTGATGATGAGTTGATCATCATTATATACATAATAAATAATATGATTGTATAGTTGTTGTTTGCGTTTTGTAAAAAATTAAAAAGGTTATACACGTATATATATATTACATATCCACAAATTGAAAAAAAAGGTTTAGTTAGTTGGTTTAGTTTAACTAATAATGTTTGTAAATTCTATTATATGTAACTACGATACAATTATATTATAATTATATCACGTTGGATCTTGCTTAAAGATGCTTGTAATTTATTATTAATTACTATGGGTTATGTATTTAACCTCCTCCACCTTTTTTTTATCCTCCACATAATAGTATCTTTTCCCCTAATATATTTTCGCCTATTAAAACCAAACCAAACCCAACCAGTTATAACCCCCTAGTAAGCAATTACCTTCCTTCCAACGTTACATTTTTCTATATATTAAATAATCTATAATCCCCCACATTGCTCACTAATTAAACTATCAAGAGAGAAATCTCTCCCCCAGTAAAAATATTAATTGCTCGCGGCAATTTAAAATTTTTGGTCCCCCAAAAATATGTCACATTAAAATATAATTAGAAACAAATTATATAAAACTCTGTTCTAATCCAATTGATCAAATTTTAAATTGAATATCAATTGAATAAAAGAAGAATATTAATTCAATCATCAAGTATCCGATCAATTGCGCAATTGAATAGTACAAGAATTGTTGTCAAGTTAAAAACACATTAAGAGTTTCATTCACTAAAAGAAAAAAAAACAATTAATTTACTTTCAATCAATCATATCACAAAACTATTCTTTCGAATACAATTCATAATTAAATAATCAATCAATAATAAGAAAAAATGACAATCAAATTGAATTGGGGTATTGTTGGTGCTGGTAATATTTCAGGTCAATTTGTTCATGATTTATTGTTAAGTAATACTTTAAAAGAAACTTCAATTGAACATATTGTTCAAAGTATTGGATCTTCTTCAAAATCTAAAGCTAAACAATTTCTGGATGAAAATAATGTTAATCTTACCAATAATCTTGGTGTAACTCCTGCATTTGAATCTTATGATGAATTATTTGCTAACCCAGATGTTAATGTGGTTTATATTGGTACACCTCATGCATTTCATAAAGAACAAGTTGAGGCAGCTTTAAACGGGGGTAAACATGTTCTTTGTGAAAAGCCATTTACAATTAATAAATCAGAAGCCGAATTTTTATTTAAATTAGCTAAACAAAAGAATTTATTCTTAATGGAAGCAGTTTGGACAAGATTTTTCCCATCTATAAAAGAATTACAAAAAAAATTATTTGAAGATCATATTATTGGTGATATTCATAGATTAGTTTGTGATTTTAGTTTTAAGCTTGATTTTGATACTACTCCTGAAACTTCAAGACTTAGAGATATTAAATTAGGTGGTGGTGCTTTATTAGATGTGGGGATTTATAGTATTACTTATGGTAGAATCTTATTAGATGATAAAGTTGGTGATAATCGTACTCCATTTGATGTTAAATCATTTATAACCCTTGATCCCAAGGATAAAGTTGATTATAATACTAGTTTCCTTTTCAAATATAAAAATGGAAGACAAGCTTTATTAAGTTGTGGTTTATATGTTAATGGCCCAAAGGGTTCTCATCCATTTGCAAGAATTGAAGGTACAAAGGGATTTGTTAATTTATTTGCTAAAAATAATGCTTGTCCCAAAAAATGGATAATTACATTTGATGATGGATCAAAACCAATTGAATATGAAGATACTACAGGTTATCATGGGTTTATTCATGAAGCTAATGCTGTGGCTGAAGATATTGCTGCTGGTAGATTGGAAAATTCAACTCTTCCTGCCGCTGAAACTTTATTAACTATGGGTATTATGGATGATGCTAGAAAGGAAGTGGATTTTGTTTATCCTAATGAATCATGATTTTGTAAATCAGTTATATTCTCATATATAAGTCTTGTCTTACATGTGTGTATATATGTGACTTTCCTTAATTCTATTCTATGTTCTAATGTGTGTGTATAATGAATTTTGTCTTTTTTTTTTCCCACTGTAAATTTTTGTTTGTCTTTTGTAAATTTTTGCAACTGGTTAAAATATAATTTATATGCCTTTTTAATTATAACTACCCATATTTATTCTTATAACTAGTGGTTTGGACTTTTGAAGAGAGGTGAAATTAAGAGATCATATAGAGCAATCAATTCATTAACCTTCATTCACTTTTTTTGGTTTCATCCGGGTTTTAAAATGAAAGTTTTAAATTTGCCGCTTAGTGGCCCAATTTTAGTATTAATTTTACTATTACAACTTACTTATGCTGAAATCAATCCAACTAACCCTGATCTTCAACATCAATTCCAAGATTTGGGATTCTTCAATAAGATCATTGACTTCTTGGCTACGGGGAATGGTACGAGTCTTTCTATTCCAGATGTTGAAATCTCAACTACTATTTATGAGGATAAAGAAAATTCTCATGATTTTGTGCCAAAAAGTGATGATTTTTATTTACTAGATCCAAAAGATACGATAGATTTAGATGATCTTATAGATGAAGATGGTAATTATAAGAAACCAGGATTGGAAATCATTACTAAAGCTTCAAATTCCGAATTATCATCAATTGATGTTGAAAATAATAATAATAATGAATTAGAAAATCAACAAGATGATGATGATGATGATGAATCTACTATTATTCAAGAAGAAGATGGAAAAGTAGATGATGAACAACAAGAAGAAGATGATGATGACAATAATGAAGAATTACAACATGATAATCAGAAACATATTAATTTCACATCTACATCTACTAGTGAAAAGCCATCACTTCATTTTGGTGCTGGTATTTATTTTGAAAAGAAGATTAAAAAACCTGAAGATTGTGAACCTGAACCTGATCCTTGTGAAGAAGAAGAGCCTAAAAAGAAGAAGAAATTCTTTATATTCAATGTTGATAATACTCCTGAATCTTTATTAAATGGATTAGGTCCTTCAAGTGGTGGTAGAATTCAAATTGATAATTCCTTATTAGTATCACAAGCATTAGTTGGTACTCATAATCTATTTAAATCATCAACTAATCCAGAAGATTTAATAATTGAATCACCATCAGAATATCAAATTCCTTCGGAAGATGAGGGATATATTCCGGCCTTTCCTGAAAGTGGTAGTGATCAACAACATCAATCTCATTATCGTTATTTTAATAAAACAATAGGTGATGGTAAAAGAAGAAAACTTATTAGGAAAAAGATTAAAAAGAGAGTTAATGAAACCTTTTATAATAGTACATAAATAGACTTACATCATCAAAATGTTGAACAAGATTCTTCATCAATGGGAAGATTTGGGACTATAAGTACTACGTGTTTATTGGTTTGTAGTATTTTAGTTTATTTAGTTTATTAGGGAGGAGCAGGTTTATTATTGTTATTATTTAACCTATCATTAGTCGTTTCATATTATTTATTTATTTATATTACTTTACTTTATATCAATATCTATTATTCTTGTAAAGCACGTAATCGATTTCTCATTTCATCCAATGCCTCTTGATCTTCTTCATCTTCATGTATTGGTTCTTCTTCTTCTTCTTCCTCTTGTTCAAGTTTATTTGTTGGAATATCATTATTAATCTTGGAGAATTTATCTTCCGTCAAGGAAGCAATGATTTTATTAACTTCATCTTGAGATTCAGATTCCAATTCTTCATCTTCTTCAAAATCTAAATCAATCATATCATCCATCATTTCATTTATTATACCAGCCTTCATCAATTCCTTTGATAATTCTTGCATAGTACCTTGTATAACACCTAAATGAATCAATTGATTAACATCCTTCATGACAACCGTCAGAGCATGTAATGATTGAGTCAATTTATTCATTTGCCATTGTTCATTTATAGCCATATTAATTGAATCAATTCTTGTTTTAGAAACATGTAATTTATTATATTGTCGATTAACATTAATCAATTCTTTTGCATATATTTTGGCACTTTTATAATCTTTATCCTTAACAGCCTTTTTAATAAGGGATTCAGTCTTCTTTTTCAAAGGAGAAAGTTGATTCATTGATCTATCCAATTCTCGTTTATTCTTACGAAGTAATTGATTAATCTTTCTCATCTGGCATTTCGTTAGTGTGCTGTTACAAATAGGAGCAGGCATTGACATGTGACAATGGGGCAACACAAATAGATTTAAATATTAAATTAAATTGATCAAGTTTAAGTTTAAGTTTTAAAGTCTAGTTGTAGATAGATAGATAGATAAGGGAATTAATTGAAATACATACTTGTTCTTTAGGGTCAGGACCCCATATTGCCTTCTTTATATAGTCCATGGTATTATGTGTATGATAGGAGTGTATGTGATTCTATATGACTCGTGCAATGTATACATGTACATCTATGAATACAATCCATATAGATATGATATAGATGTAGATAGCATCGATGAAATAGAAATTGAGTGTGGTTTTCATTATTCTGCTTAGTCACAAGTCACATAATAAAAAAAGAGTTAAAAAAAAAGGAGTGAGCATATTGAAAGAGAGAGGCTGTACTTCTTATACTTCTATATAGTATAAATAAATTTCTCCTTTTTCAAAATCATACAACTATTATAATAATTAGAAACTATAACAACCAACAATACAACTATACAATGACTAGAAACAATCGTCGTCATCAACAACCAGTACAACCAGTGCAACCAATATCCAATAATGAAGATCAACAATCCAATCATCAAGCATCATTACCAGAAAGAGTTATTTTAATTCTTTTGGCAGTAATTTTGCCTCCTTTACCAATCTTTTTATTAAAGAATTATTCAATTTGGAATAAAGAATTCTTAGTATCGGTGATTTTAACGGTGTTTGGTCATATTCCAGGTACAGTCTTTTCAATTTATTTCATTTTTATTGAATATCCAAAGGCTTTAGAAGCTTTTCATTCAAATTCTGGTTATGTTAGATTACCTGATGATGAAGAACGTCAATTAAATAATAATAATACTAGTACTAGTACTAATACTACTAATGATAATGCAGCTGTGTCTAGTTTTGGTGCGAACCATAGTGCAGAACATTCTAATGCAGATACCCATACTAAACATAATGATAATATTGATCATACTACAGCTGGTGAACCTCCAAGTTATGATGATATTGCTGGTCCATCCGATCCAACTTCTTCTTCAAGAACTACATACCCTCAAGATGTTAAAGGTGGTTCAGATAATAAAGTTCAACATTAATTGATCATTAATTTATCATTTTTAAAATAAAATACTCTTACAATTATACGTTTGTCTTTATTTCTATCTTTCTTTCTGGTTCTATTAATCTTTACTATATTTTTATTTATTATTAAGTGTTTATTATACGTTACAACATGTTTTTATTAAATATTTTTGTTTAAATATGTATTACCTAAACTAATCAACTTTTATCAATAACAACCATTGATTTTGCCACAAATCCTTCTAAATGAAATATACTCTTTTGTCCTAAACTTAATCTTTCATCAAATATTGAACCTAATTCAACTAATTGTTGAATTAAATTAGAATTATTAAATAATTCAATTAAATCAAATAATAAGGTTTTCAATATGATTCTAGCTGGAATACAATGAGATAATAATTCATAAAGAATTACTCTAATCTTGGCTAAAGTTGGAACATTTCTATTATTTTTAATAGTAGTAGCTAAATTTTTAATTATAACTTCCCAATCTAATTTTATAATTGATAAACTTTGATCAGATAATTGAATTGTTTCAGATTGCATGGAAATAGTTTCAAAACTTAATAATCCCTTTCTTAAATTCCCATTACAATTCTCACTAATTTTACTTAAATATCGATTAATTTCTTCTTGATTACCCCCATTATTACTAAATTTTAATGATTCCTTATTAGATATATTTAATAAGATTTTATTTATATCAGGTATGGTAGGTGCTGGAATTCTAATTAATAAAGTTCTTGATTTAATGGGTGGAATTATATTGGAAATTGAATTACAAACAAGTATTAATCGAATATTCGATGAATATTTCTCCATGGTTCTTCTTAAGGCAGCTTGCGCATCTCTACTTAAAGAATCTGCTTCATTTATAATCACAATCTTAAATCTATGTTTGATTTTATTACTACCTTGATTACTAAAATCAACTTGTTCAGTAGATGCAATTTCTTTTAATAAATCTTGAATAACAACTCGATCATTATTACCCATATCAGATGGAGTGATTTCTAAATGGTAGGGGGAACTTAATACATTGAATTCCAATTTCCTATTAGAAGAAGTAACAAATGTCTTAACATCAATCTTTAACTTTTCAACTTGAGATCCAAAGATTTCATTTAATGTACAATAAATCCTGGTCTTTTTCCCAACTCCACTTGGTCCATAAATTAATAAATGAGGGAAATCTCCTGATCGGGATAATGCCTTTAGGTTTCTTGTAATTGAATCATGATATGAAAGTTGATCCAAATTCTTTGGTCTATACTTGTCCACCCACAATGACATTATAATCCTGATTAATTAACCCTTTTAATCTCAGTTGATTCAGATGATGAATGATTCAATTTGAATTGAATTGAAATTTATTTTTATACGCGTTCTTTTTTTTTTAGTTCTTTTTGACACATATAATTTTTTTCTAGTTGTTTCTGTTAATTTACTATTAGTTATTATATTGTATTGTCATACTTACATTTATATACATATCTCGTAGAGAAACAGCCATAATATCTATTCTATTCTATTCTTTTCAATCTGGAACTTACTACCCATTACCACGACCAAATATTGTCTTTAAAAGACTGGGTTGCTAGATCTTTGGTTTAGTTCTAATGAAATGTGATGGACATTCATATCCGGCTGGATTCTTCTCCAAATACTTTTGATGATACTCTTCAGCATCATACCATATATTAATGGGTTCTATAATGGTGACTATGTTATGATTAGGATACCAAGTCTTTTGTGATTCATCTTTGATTTTATGCGCTATTTCATTATCAATGGTTGAATGGGTTAAGATAGCTGATCTATATTGGGTTCCAACATCTGGACCTTGTGAATTGACAGTGGTTGGATCATGCATTCTAAAGAAAATTTCTAATATTTGTTCAAGTTTTAATTCAACTGGTTCATATGATATTTGAATAGATTCAACAAAATCAGTGGCTCCAGTACATACTTTTTCATAAGTAACCCCCTTGACAGTTTGGATCCCATTGGCATACCCTACTTTAACATCAACTAATCCTTTGCCTCCAAATTGTTTTTGAAATACTCTTTCAACTCCCCAGAAACATCCGGCTGCTAAGGTAATCAATTTTGATGTGGAGGTTGTCTTTAAGTGAGGAGATAACACAGAAGTAGTAGCAGTCATCTTATCTACTATTGTTTGCTTGTCTATGCCGTACTGTGATGCTTGCTACCTTATGAAGAAACAAGTTGTAGTTGGTAATTATTATCAAAATAGACGAAGAAGAAGAAGTATAATTACTAATTGCAAAGCTTTAGTAAGTAAACTGTGGCATCCAAAAATTATCAGGATATTTTTTTTTTGCTATATGTCATTTTTTTTTGTTTTCTGAAGAGCCGTTCTTATAACAAAATTTCACGTGACCAGAATTTTTGTTTTTTGTTAACCTTTTCAAAATCTATATTCTGTTCTGGTTGCAAAAATGACTTTTTTATTCATGTATGTTCATGTCAAAATAATTAATAGGACAAAAATCTTACTTTCTCTTGAATCCCAAAAATCCTTTCTTCTTTTCTGAAGAAGTCGTACTCACATTGCTGCTATTACTACCCTTCCGTTCCATATTACTTTCGACTTTACTTTCTCTTCTTTTCAATCCTCCAACCCAAGTTTTCTTCTCCTTAGCTTCCTTTATGCTTTCAGTTTTAACCAATGGTTTGGTTTCATCCAATTGACTAGCGTTATTATTTGTTCCTTCGAATTTGAAATTCTTTTTAAATAATCCACTCTTTTTATTATGTAAATCATTACTATTGTTATTACCACCACCAGTTGAACTTATCGAAGATGTCTCTGATTTTATATCATCATTTGAAAAATCAGTATTATTATGAATTGATGACTTTCTATAAGACGTATCACTTATAGCAGTTGCATTATCAAATAATGAATAATCATCTCCATGATAAATATCACCAGTACTAAATCCAAAATTAATACTATCATCATAATCTTCAGGATTTAAATTCTTTTCAACACATTTAGAATAAAACAAAATATATGCACTTGCTAATCCCGGACCATTCCCAAAAAATCTCATGACATAAGAATCTTCCACCATTTCAACCGTTTCATCATCAAATAATAACCATAATCCTGCTTTGATTTTACAAAGAGCAACATAATGACCATGCATTGGCCCTCCACCAATATGAATCACAAGAGCATATAATTCATATAATGAAAAATCCTTTTCATCATCAGTAGTATTAAATAATCTTAATTTAAATGGATAACTAATGGAATCAAATAATTTAACCATTTTATCAACCGTTTCATCATATTTAAATCTTTTGAAATTTATTACTAAAACTTCAGGTAATTTCTTTAATTTAATGGTTTTTATAGCTTCCTGTAATGATGAACATGTATTACAATAAAATTTATTTTGATTAGTTAATGTTTCCAGTTTTGAAAAATTATTTAAGGAATAACTTAATGAATAAGCACTTTCACCTGGGGGGATATCAATTGATAAATCCAAAAAGAATTCATGTTTTGAAGTTATAGTTTCACAACTTAAACATTTAGTTTCATTGGTAATTAAACCTTGGAAAATATTATTACACCAATTATTATCGGTCCCAATTTCTTTATTAACACATTCAATGATTTCATTAATTAAATAATTGAAAAACTCATGAGCATCATGATGCATATTGTTTTGTCTAAATAAATAATTCTTTTCCTTTAATTTCAGAATAAAATATGTAGGTGATACTACTCCAATCGTTGATTTATTTTCAATCATACTTTCAAACATATCCTTTAATGCATACAATAACGCACTATCGTCGGAATATTCACTGGGCAACTGTAATGAAGTATCCAAGTTTATAATAGGACCATTGATTAATGCGGATCGTTTACGTTGATCAGACGAAGGATTGGGATTAAATGAATTGATGGGATTTATAAGTAATGGTTCAGGATGTGGAATACCGACAATAACACAAGCAGATGATGAATTTATTGTCCCTTCTGGGATTTGATGAGGTTGTTGTTGTTGTTGTTGAGTAGTTGGGGCCGGAGCAGGGGCCGGAGCTGTCGTAGTAGTAGGAGTAGCAGAAGTACCTGCAGCAGCCGCAGCCGCAGCTCCACCAGCTGGATTTTCATTGTTCAATAACATTGAAGAAGATTGTGAATAATCTACTCTACCTGGAGTTACAATTTGATTGGTAGGCCTGGTAATTAATACACTCAACTGTCCAAAATCTGGACTTTTACTAATTTTCAACTTTTGTTCTAATGATAATGCGTCACAATTTCTAGCTTCCATTATATAATTTGAATATTTCTTCATATCATCATTAAAAGAATTAATTGCATTCCCATTACCATTCCCATTGGAATTATTATTATTATTGTTATTAGATAAAGCATTAAATTTAAGACCAAAGAGTGAGCCTTTTCTTGATGTTTTAGAACGTTGATCATCCAATGTAGCTGAACTATTAGAAACTGACATAGAAACTCCATTATTATTGGAAGTAGTCACTGAAGTAGAAGATAATGGAATCGTAGGGTTTTTCGATTGTTCCTTGGTCTTTTTAGCTACCAATTGTTCATATTTAGTTGTGAAATTATGAGCTTTAACACCATTAACCACCAATTTTGGTTCATGTTTGGTTAGTTTATGTTTAACCAAATTGACTCGAAAGTTTTCTGAATAATAAAGACATTGTAATATTGAATTACAATAACATGTATTACCAAAGTTCTCCATACCAAAGATTTTATTGGATCCATCACCATAGGGAAGACGATCGATTGTGCCGTCTTCATTCGTAGGCACAAAATGAGACGGAGCCTGATAGTTCTTAGACATCCTGTGAATTGAGAGCTTGTGGTATGGGTATTTATTTGTGATAGAATGGATTTAATTATCTGGTTATAACTCCTTTATAATGAATTGAACGGTTTCTTTCCGACTGCCCCCACCCAAATTTGGAAGGAAACTGGGAAAAACGATTATGTGCAGGTCAAAATTTAGAGTTAATCTACATAGTTAATATTATAGATAATATATGTATATTAATTCTATTAAAACTTTTTTAAAGGAAAGATAACTAAAACAACGGGAAAAGAATAATTATTGATAGAATTGAAGGTGATACTTATTAATGGAGGTGGAGTTTTTCTTATTCAAAATTTCAAATATAAAGGTTCAGTCAATACAATTTGACAACTTTGTTTTATATTATCATCAACCTCACTCAATGCGGCTAATATTTTCAATTTATCCTCTGATGTATATGTATAAGGTAAGATATTTGGATCATTCAACTCTGTTGTATTAGTAGTAGTAGTATTATTGGCCGTTGTAGCATTGCCGGTAACGACGTTATTATTATTATTAGAAACAGCCGTATTTTCATTAGTTAAAGCCGGTCTATATGCATTGTTATTTGATATAGCAATAGGATTATTATTATTGTTATTAGATGTAGTATTGGAATTATTATTATTATTATTGGTGGCTGTATTTAAGAAAGATGTAACATCGATTAAACTATCACTCAAGTCATTGACTATAGAATTCAATTCATGTTGTCTTTGTTGTAGTTGTTGTTGTTTCAAGAGTTCTTCATGCTGCAAGTAGTCATTTGAATA
Organism: Scheffersomyces ergatensis; assembly: GCA_030575095.1. Lineage (NCBI taxonomy): Eukaryota > Fungi > Ascomycota > Pichiomycetes > Serinales > Debaryomycetaceae > Scheffersomyces > Scheffersomyces ergatensis. Next base: position 118,658 of record JAJMHX010000030.1, on the reverse strand, counting down.
AATATTATTGTGATGATTTCTTAAAAGAGATGATGATTCATTATAGTCATCATCATTACTATTGTCTATTAGACATGATAAGCAAAGACCCATGGTTTATAATAATGTGTAAAAAAAGACGATGATGTCTGACAATTGCAAGATGGAAGTTTGATAAATGAGTGATAAATGAACAATCAAATGATATCTATATAGATAGACAGTATTTGTTCGTAGAACTTTAGATAGTCGATGATGATGATGATGATGATGATTATTATTCAACTCTGCTGCTGTTGACGATAGTCACAAACAAAGGAAAAAAAAAATCTCAAAAAAAAAAGAAATCATGTGACCAAAACGCTACCATATGTAATATTTTTGAAATTGGATGGGATTTGACTAGTTATATTGTGTATTTGGTGGCATGGCCATATTTGATCTGAACTTCTTTATTATTAGTAAAAGAAGGATGGGAACTTGGATGAGAGAAGACCGACTATTGTATGAAAATATGGAATCAAGGTTCAATTAAGAAATTTAAAAGAGTAAGAAGTATTAATAGATTATTCTATTTTCAAAAGTGTTTCTAATACAGACGTGTGGTTGACACCTTTGAATTTTATAAGAAAGAAAGAAAGAAGGAAGGAAGGAAAGTCATTCGGAGAGTCACTAATAGTTGCGATCAAAAGATATATATATAAAATTTACGAGAGATTTTTTTTTAATTACGGCAAAAAAAAAAGTAGGAAAAAAAAAAAAGAAATTTACGTATGAGTATGAGATAACATAGTATACATATATGGATCTTTAAAAGCCATAGTTTATCATAATATCAATTTTTATGATATCACCAAATTCCATATATGAAATTTTGTTGGAATATTTGTTTATAAACCATAAATCATCGTTTCCTAACTCTTTTTCATATGAATATCTCTTATTTCTTATATTCAACTTTAATGGTTAACAATAACCTCATCAGTATTTAAATTTTTTTTGTTTGTTTGTTTGTTGCTTTCTCCTTATCTATTATAAAAAGATCTCGTTATATCTTTGTTGTGAAGTTGTATTGAATTTAGACAAATATCAAATCAAAGATGATTATCACTACTATAAACCTGGATATTCATTCAAACTACTCCAAAGACTATTCATCATCTCTTATATCAATGTTATTCAAAAAATTTCCTCCCGAGCTTATCAATCATACCTTATCATTTTTGTCATCTCAAGATTTATCTTATCTATTTCAATTAGATGATTTAATATCATCATCACCTAAAATTTATATGAATGATCTTACTCAAGATATTGATAATGATTTGGATAATACTACTAATACGAATACATCCCTAATAGAATTGGATCACTATAAATTAATGCGTAATATGGCATTATATCAATATTTTAATAATAAAGAAATCATAGTTACTAATAAACCTTTATTAGTCATTTATGATAATCAAAAATCTTCAATCTTTACTTCACAACAATTATCTTATCTTATCAGTCAAGGAATCATCATTAATCCTAAGACAATATCATTCATTTTATATAATGATTCAAATATTAATCATAATATTGATGTGAATCTTACAGAATATGATAATAATAATGATAATAATAATGATGATAATAATCTGAATTCTTGTTCAGTTATAGATTTCTTATCCAAATTAGAATATTTCAAATCATTTAATAATTCAAATACAAATTATAATATTCAAATGATTTTTATAAAGAAATTTAACCTTTTCAATCAAATCTTAGTTAATAATTTAATAGATCATTTCAAATGTTTTAATCATAAATTAAATTGGTTTACTATTAAAGATCAAGTTGATGTTCATTTTGATAATCTTTATTCATTCAATCATTTAATTAATATTGAAAATTTACAATTAAATATGTTTAATTCTCATCGATTAATTAATCATTTATCATTAACCAATAAGAAAAATTCAATGCCTTATTTATTATGTACAAATCTACAATCATTAGATTTATCTTATAATACTTTAAATGATTTATCATTAATTAATTTCCCTCCAACATTGATTCATTTAAATTTATCTAATAATAATTTAGTTACTTTAAATAATTCTAATTTTAATTGGAAAAATTTATTAAATTTGAAATCTTTGAATCTTTCTAATAATACCCTAGTCAATTTGAATTTACTTGATACTCGTCCTACTACTTCAAATCAAACTCCTGAATATTCACTTGAATCTTTAAATCTATCTGGTAATAGTCTTATTAATTTGAATTTCTTATCCTTAACTGATAAATGTTCCTTATTCTCAAAATTATCATCTATAGACTTATCAAGAAACTTAATTTCAAACTTGGTATCATTCCCCAATACTTTATCATCCATCAAGTTAACGGGTAACTATTTAAATGATTTCCATCTTGGTCATATTAAACAATATTTCTCATCTTCACCTTTAACAATTAAAACTTTGGATTTATCATGGTGTAAAATTAATGATATTGATCAAGTCAAGTCAGATTTATTAAAACATTTACCCAACTTGTCTGCTTTATATATTGAAGGTAATTTAAACCTTTCTAAACCATAATTCTTTTATAGATGTATATATTATGTTATATCGTATAATATATACTACAAAGTTTTGCAACTGTTTTGTATAAAAATTGATTGCTGTTTTGATTAATCCCCCTTTTTTTTTGATCTGGCTTAATAGTACCTACCACACACATATTATTTTCTTCTTCTTACATACTTTTATAAATTCCCTCTAAACCTTTTTGATTACTTATCATTTTACTTGGAAGATTTTTTTATTATCATTTTAATATCAATTGATTGGTTTAAATCTTCTATAATAACCGTTCAATCAACCAATTGAACAAAATCCCCTCGTCATCTCCATCATCCTTGAGAATCAGCTAATCGTCATTCTTATCATGTCAAAATCTTTATGTTGCTTTGCCTTTGAAACCTTGCAACAAAAAGTATCCAAATCAAAGAGAAAACTTCCTAGTCATCACCAACTGTCAACTGATTCATCTTTATCTGATTCAATACCTTTATCTAAATACTTACATCACTTTCATGAATCCATAACATCATTCCCATCATCTGCCCCTCTTTTCATCACTTGGAATCAAAATGGTCAATTAAGAGGATGTATAGGAACATTCCATAGTTTACCCCTTGAATCAGGAGTCAAGAAATTTAGTATTAGTGCTGGTCTTCAAGACCCTCGGTTCCATCCTATTCAATCTCATGAAGTTAGTCTGTCATTATCAGTAGCAGTAACTTTATTGGATAATTTTACTCCTATTCATTCACCTCAAGATTGGGAAATTGGACTTAATGGTTTGAAATTATCCTTTGTCAATGATGATCAACATTATCTGGGTACATTTTTACCATCAGTAGCCGAAGAGGAAGAATGGGATAAATTAACTACTTTATATTATCTTTTGAAAAAAGCCGATTACAATTATATCAAAAAGGATGAAGTTTTACTGTTCTATACCAAGGGATTGAAGGAAGGATGGTTGAGTTTAACGAGATATGATGGATTGAAAAGTTCTTTGGATTATAATGAATATGTCACCATTAGAAGTGAAATTGTTTGATTATTTCAAATCAAGTCATATCATTTCATATCGTTATCATTTTCATATCAATGTCTAAGACGATTATTAGTATTTGCTGCTTTTATTACATTTTTTTGGCAAGCCCTGGATTATTGGGCTATTTTTGGATTATAGGTTAGAGAAGGTTTTCTTTATTGGTTGGTTTTTTTTTATTATTATTTATATTTATATTTATACCTGGTTATATGGAATTGTTTAAATTGAATGTTTACTTTTTGTTTTAATCATAAAACCATTTCTTTGAACTCGCCTAAATCTTTGAATAATGTTTCCATACAATCCGGGAACTTGTAACACTTTTGAAAATGATTGCAAATAACTAATTAAAAGGTATTGGAAAACCACCGGGTATGAAAATAAATTTTTTGTACATCGGAAAAATGTTTAACCCCAGATATTTCTCCCCACCTTTTTTTCCTTTGACACATATATAAAGCTGACTTTAGATCCTATATGAAATAATGCACAGATCATGACCAAATCCTATATTGTGGCAAGCTTCAAAACCATCAGCATCATGTCTATATTAACAAAATCACCTACAGATATAGTCATCTTATCAGCATTAAGAACACCAATCACAAGAGCAGTAAAAGGTGGATTAGCCAAATTATATCCAGAAGAATTATTGTATAATGTTTTGAAAGGTAGTATTGAAAAATCGAAAATAGATCCTAATTTAATCGATGATGTCTTGGTTGGGACTGTTTTGCAAACTTTAGGTGGTCAAAAGGCTTCAGCATTGGCTGTGAAAAAAGTTGGTTTTCCCATTAAAACTACTATTAATACTATCAATCGTCAATGTGCTTCCTCAGCTCAAGCAGTCTCGTATCAATCAGGTAGTTTAATTACGGGGGAAAATCAATTTGTTATAGCTGCTGGAGTGGAATCCATGACTCATGATTATTTCCCTCATCGAGGTATACCTACTAGAATCCATGAACCATTTAAATCAGATGCTAGTGACGAAGCTAAAAATGTTTTAATGCCAATGGGTATAACCAGTGAAAATGTCGCTACAAGGTATGGGATTTCAAGACAGGATCAAGATCATTTTGCCGTTGCTTCTCATTTGAAAGCAGCCAAGGCTACTGAATCAGGTCATTTCAGTCATGAAATTATTTCAATTAATGCAAGAATAAGTGATCCCGATCAACCTTTACAATATCAGGAGATTTCTAAAGATGATGGGATTCGTGCCGGTAGTACATTTGAAAAGTTATCAACCTTAAAACCAGTATTTAAAGATGATGGTACAACTACCGCTGGAAATTCTTCCCAAATCTCGGATGGTGCCTCTGCCGTCATATTAACTACCAGAGCTAACGCAAGAAACCTTGGTATTAAACCAATTGCAAGATTCATTGGTTCTGCCGTTGCTGGTGTTCCATCGTCATTTATGGGGATTGGACCTTCAGAAGCTATACCCCAATTGCTCAATCGATTAAAAGTTGATATAAAAGACATTGATGTTTTCGAATTAAATGAAGCATTTGCATCACAATCATTATATTGTATTGAGAAATTAGGTATTGATCATGATAAAGTAAATCCTTATGGTGGTGCCATTGCCTTGGGACATCCATTAGGTGCCACTGGTGGTAGAGTTATTGCCACTTTGTTGAATGGATTGAAAGCCCAAGAAAAAGAATTAGGAATAATTTCAATGTGTACTTCTACTGGTCAAGGTTATGCTGGATTATTTGTCAATGAACAATAATAAAAATATTGAAATATAAATATGCATTTAAGATAATTAAAGAAGAGGAATTAAATCAGAAAATTAAAATTAACACTAAAGTAAATATTAGAACTAAAAAATTAAAACATGTGGACACATATCTATATATAAATAAACAAAATGGAAATAAAAATGTGAAACTCTATAGAATAAATACATTTCCAAAACTAAATAAATAAATAAATGGAAATGAAAACTTTGAATTTAATAATGTGCAATATAAACCACTCCATAAAGGAAGAATCCACTTAAAACAGGAATGGTAAAGTTATCATCCAATTCAAATACATTTATGACTTCAGAAACACTAGCAATAAAACCAGATAATATGGCATAAGTAAATAAACTTAATTTACTAGTTTCTTCAGACCAAAACATATCTCCTGGTAAGTCGACTTTGGCTTTATAAGTAGGAATGAAATATCCATAGAAAAGATAACAACTCAAGATACCAGTAATAAAGGCAGCAATTGAACCAGCTAATGATTTATCCTTGGAAATTTTTGGAGTATATTTACCAAATTGTCTTCCAAATGTTGAAGCTGCAGTGTCAGCCCAACTTAATAATAATACACTCATGACAGAAATGTCCTTAGGGAAAAGTGAAAATACTATGAGAAGTCCAAGTAAATACCACGATGTACCATTATATTGATTAGCTTCCTTTTCTCTAACTATAAACCACATAGCACCAACGATTTTCTTATTTAATTCAGGATTATTTAAACGAATATAATCGTTTGTGAAAGTCATAATCGTCAAGACAATAAATATAGGTAGTAATTGTCTATGCTTGACACCTATAGTATATAAATATAATGTAAGTACTGCAATAGATGAATGTAAAGCTTTTCTAGGTACTTCATGTTTGATTAAAAATTGAACAACTTTCCCAAGTGGTTTGGTAGTTTGTGAAGTGATTTCCTTTGGATCAGCTGCTTTAGCAATATGGTCAACCTCTTCATCACCTTCAATATAAATGATATTTGCCTTGTCCACTCTGCCCTCTTCGTCTACTTCATCTTTCTCATCATCTTCCTCTTCCTCTTCCTCTTCCTCCTCGTCATCATCACTCAACGTCGTTGTTTCATTATATTCAAAAGTAGCATCTTCCTCCTCAATGTATGATTCATCTTCCAATGTCATGATGGTTCTCTTGGATATTCTTGGTGTGGGTAAACTTACAATCTTTTTGGTGGCACTCACTGGTGTCCCCGGTATAGAAGTCATATCTTTGAAAATAAAATAACAACCTAGTAAGGAATAGAATAGTATACAGCACAAGTATATATTTCACTATAACTCTTAAACTAGCTTGTTGGATTCAAATTCCTATCTTAATTCATATGATATAAATAGGAGCTCTCGGATTTCTTTAAAGTTTTTTTTTTATAAACAACAAAAATTAAAAATGATTTTGTGGATTGAAATATATATATTTACACACTCTATTTCAACGCTCATCTCTCTCATATTATGATGATGATCATGGATTTTTGCAATTTCAAGTTAAATGATATATTATATATATACATACATACGTCTAGATACATGTCTATACATGTCTTGTAGTTGGTTTATACCCATGCTATAGAAATTGCTATCAATACAACAAAGGCAGTATAAGAAGGAACCGAGAAAATTGAAGATCTTGATCCAAGACTTTCTTTAGATCCAAATACATCAAAATCTATATGAGATGGTGATTTATTTCTATTCTTAAAACGATGTGTTCCTATACGATCTCCTGATTCTGATTTGAAAGATTCCTTTCTAGCCCTTTGATAAGAACTAGTTATTTCTTCTGAATTTGGAAATGTTTTAAATGCATTCTTTATAACTTCATGTTGCATCTCTTTTGGTACGTGATATATCTTATATGGTTCATTATGGGATAATCGTTTATTACTATTGCTATTAGTAATACTATCATTCGTAACTATTCTTTTATTTGTAATTTGACTTTCATCGACGCTTCCATCTGAATAATATTCCTTTGTTTCCTCGATATTGTCTTCTTGGTCACCACCAATCGGAGATGCTTGATCCAAGATTTCCTTCATCGTTGGATAAACACGTTTAACATAATCGAAAAGGTTTTCTTGAGGCAATAGCTGTAATTTATCAGAACGTAATTTTATAAAGTCCCTTACAGACTGTGAATCACCAGTGGCAGTAGCTTCACCCTCAGTTGTCGTACTCGGAGAAATAATATCATAGGTACTACTATCAGTTGTCAATATTTGCTCCTCCACTATTAGTTTTGGAATTTTTGACTGGATCTTGAAGGGTAATTTGGGTTTTGAATAAGGAATTGCTGGCACCATTTGCTCATTTGCAGGCTTTACATGATACTGAAATTGAGGAGCGATATCCACCTTATAAGACGGAGTCTTCATATTCAACAAATCTTTGGCGGATTTTCCTTGGGAAGTATCCAAATTATACCCCTCGTTAACATCTTTTGTTGGGCTTGAATTGTAATCTGGTACAACTGGTGATGGTATTGCTTCTACCGAAGATAATTCAGATGGAGACACAGTGGCAGAATAAACGTCATCATTGACTTCATCAAGTGTAAGTGCATTCTCCCCTGTAAATATGCTACTACGTGTACCATAAGACAGAGGCGTTACCTCGTCTGTTGTGATGGATACAATTGTACTAGTAGAAATAGCTAATATTGACTCTGATTGTGTGCCTACGTTTTTCTCCAATAAAGCTTGTTTCAATTCATCAATCTTTTTTTCAAGTCTTAGAAATTCACTCTGCTCGGCTTCCTTGGAAATTTGAATATCAGCATCGGTGGTTTGTAAAGATGACACACTTGTAGATGATCTTGTTGTGATGGTTTCAGCCAATTCAGATGTTGAAATTTCAGTCAGACTCACCTGTGACGCGATGTTTGACGAGGTAGGAATTATATCACTAGTTACTTCAGTTGAAGAAACAAGTCCAGTTGTTTCAATGCTAGTTATATAATGAGTAATTGTTTCCGTAATTTTCGTAATACTTATTGAGTTATCTGTTGTAGAACTAGATGTGGAGGAAACCAGACTACTAGATGTGGAAATGGGTGTAGATGAAGTCACAGATGAAGAATGTGAATCTGTGGATATCAAATCTACTATGATTGATTCGATTGTACTATGAACACTTTGTGATACTTGAGTCCATGAACTTATGGATGAAATAGGTGGCTGATCACGAACAGGAATAAAAGGGATGTGAGAGTGTATTTGAACCAACGAAGAGGCAGGAGTCAAGGAAACGGATTTCAATGATTCTATTCTATTCTTGAAATGATCATTGGGTAATTGTGTTGATGGATTCTCAGTAGGACTAATGGCGTCTTCAGATTCAATGGAATGTTTAACTTCTTCAATTTTTGTAATATTACCACTTAAAGGCAAGGTGTACTTCAAAATGTTTAGATGGTCCTTTAATCTTTCTAAACTGAGACTTGAGCCATTTGAAAAGGTCAACTCTCCCTTTATTGAAACGAGATCGGAAGTTGGAATATTTGAAGCCTCGGCGGCTATTGGTAAAAAAAGTAAACTTAGACATATAAACTTTTGACAAATAGATCTTAATGACATATACCCACTAGTACAAGAGTTCTTCATATTATCAAACAATGTCTATCTTATAAAGAATTAAGACTCATAATTGCCGCAAATAAAGCAATGTGCACATGAGCTTTTTGCAAAATGGTTCTGGAAAATAAAACTTTTTGTTATTATTTTTCAACTGCGAATTAATTACTTTGTACTAGAATCACCTTCCAACTGAGTCAATATCTTCTTAGCAATATTCAAATAAGGTATTGATAAGGTAGATTCATGATTTTCAACTACTATAGGCTTTCCGTTATCAGATTGGGCACAAATTTCTGGACTGAGGGGAATAGACCCTAATAAAGTAAGATTCCTCTTTTGAGCCTCCTTTGAAACTCCATCAAACCCAAATACATGAGATTCATGACCACAATTGGGACAACAAAAGAAGCTCATGTTTTGAACTAGCCCTAATATTGGAATATTAACTTTATCAAACATCGAAATTCCCTTGATTGCATCTATCAATGCAATATCTTGTGGAGTACTGACTATGACAGCTCCATCAATCTTCAATTGCTGACTTATTGTCAATTGAGTATCACCGGTACCAGGAGGCATATCTATAACCAAATAGTCCAAGTTTGACCATTGAACTTCAAATAATAGTTGCTGCAAAGCTTTCATAACCATCAAACCTCTCCAAACTACAGCATTTTCAGGAGCAACTAAATACCCCATTGACATTGATTCAATTCCATAGTTTTCAAGAGGTAGAAGCTTTCCCAGCGATGATAGACGGGGTTCTCCTGATAAATTTAATAGTTTCGGTACTGATGGACCAAATATATCAGCATCCAACAAACCTACTCTCTTACCCAATAGGTTTAAAGAAGCTGCAATGTTGACTGACACAGTGGATTTGCCAACGCCACCCTTACCCGAAGCCACTAACAATATCTTATCAACTCCTGGTATTCTTTGCTTTATTGGTAGACCTTTGCTCATTCTCGGTATGAAATTAGATGCATCTTTGTTGGCTTTTGGTAAACCCAATGGATTTTCATGGGATAGTAGTGCAGCCGTATGAAACCTAGGACATCTTATACAATAAGGAAGATCTGATGCTCGAAGTATACTCTTGAACATATTTGAATAAATATTTGTGATGATAAAAGGACTGTTGGACTCTTTAAAGTGTTGGAAAGAATTGTAGTGTATAAAATATTTCTTTTTGTAATATTTTTCACTACCATCCACAGTTAACTTTTTTAAATAACAATCCTTAAGGCCAAAGTCATGTTAAAACCACAGATTAGAGGTTTAAGGTATCATGGCTGGAATCTACTATCTCACAGCCGACTTCTAAGGTATTATTCACTAAATACCAATTCGTATGCTCCAACCATATATGCATTATCTACCAAGTTAGCCAAGTCTGCTATAGGAGTAGTAAGAGTATCAGGATCTCAATCATCTTATATCTATAAACGATTAACAAACTCCCCATCAGCTCCTAAAGTGAAAGAAGCAAGTGTTCGAAAATTATATTCCCCTTCTACAGATGTATTGTTAGATGAGGCTCTAACGATTTTTTTCAAAACTCCTAGAACATATACTGGTGAAGACCTTCTAGAATTACATTTACATGGCGGAACGGCAATTATCAAGTCAGTACTAAAAGCAATATCGGAGCTACATGATCCTGATAATGGAATTAATATTCGTTATGCAGAGAATGGAGAATTTTCACGACGGGCCTTCATCAACGGCAGATTCGATTTGACTGAAATTGAAGGTATTCGAGATATGATTGATGCTGAGACTGAATCACAAAGAATTGCTTCTTTGTCATCACTTACTGGGAAAAATAGTCAAATGTTTCTAAAATGGAGAGCAGATATTGTAAATAATGTTGCTTTATTGACTACCTTGATTGATTTCGGAGAAGATCATGATATTGAAGAAGTAGAAGAATTGTTTTCCACTGTATCTAAAAGTATTGATGCTTTACAACAAGAAATTAATGCTTACTTGAAGAAGGTAAAATCTTCAGACTTATTACTAAAAGGCATAAAATTGGGGTTGATAGGTCCCCCTAATGCCGGTAAATCGTCATTGTTAAATGTGCTCGTTAATAAGGATGCTGCTATAGTTAGTGACATTGCAGGTACAACAAGAGATATTATAGACATTCCCATCGATATAAGTGGATACAAGGTAATAATAGGTGATACAGCCGGAATAAGATCAGTGAGAACAACTGCAGACGTAATTGAGAAAGAAGGTATACGAAGAGCCAAGGAATATTCGTTATCAAGTGATATCGTGATTATCGTAAAGCCAGTGAATGAATTAGAAACTGATGAATCTGACTTATTAATCCATATTGAGAAACTAAACCAATTAAAAAAGCCAATACTAGTTGTGTTAAACAAAGATGATCTCAGAAATAATGACATATCCAAGGAAGACTTAATATTGCAACACTCAAGGAAGTACCATATCCCATCAGAAAACTTCCGATTGGTGTCTTGTAGTACGGGCTCAGGTATACCTGAATTAACATCTGATTTAATTCAAAATTTTAAGAGTATAACACTTTCAGATGCAGCAGATCCAGTTGTGATCTCATCTCGAGCACAAGATATATTGCAGAATGATGTGATTTATGGGTTTGAACAATTTCACTATTGGCGCGGACAAGAGGATGTAGTTTTAGCATCTGAAAGTTTAAGGCAGTCAATAGAAGGAATTGGAAAGATTACTGGAGACTCTGTTGGAATAGATGAAATTTTAGGGGTGGTATTTTCTAGCTTTTGCATAGGAAAATAGAATAGAACAAAAAAACATTAAAATTGTAATACATAGATTTATTAATACACGTTTGTACATAGGATTATTTAAGTAGCATTGCAAATGACGTAAAAACTAATATTTTCCACATCCCAAGTCATTTTCAATTGTTGCAATTGATGTCTTGTATGTCTACCACCGGCCTCTTCGGCAACGTCTGAAGCTGTAGCCTTTTTGATCCTTTTGCTTATTGATGGAGATACCTTACACTCGAAATTTATAAAGTTTAATCCATAATTCAATTTAAGATCATACAGAAGCCCAAGAACGTTCTGGTCGTTTAATTTCTCTGCATAACAATCACCTCCATTGGATACCTCCTCTTCATTAACATATAGTTTACACTGGAAGTCTTCATCAGAAGTCAGATTTAAATATCCATGACCATTAACCAAATCATCCTGCTTTATCTCATGTATAATATTGTGCAAAGCAACTTTGAAAGAAACATAAGGCAGAACTTCTGGGGTTAGAGCCAAAGAATATGATTGAGATGCATATCCGTTACAAGGAACCTTAAACTCCACGACTGCAGCAACATCAGAGATTGGATGAGTTGGAAACAATGCCTTCTTAAGGTCTTGCTGTCTCAGCAAGGGCACGTTCAATTGATTATATTTCTGTTGAATATACAGAGTCAAATTACTGACAACTGAAGTTGATGATAGTATACTCGTTTCTTGAATTATACAGTCACTTTCGGGTATGCTAGGTATTGATTTACCTAAAGTATTAGCTATCGTCTTTTCCGTGACAGCCAATGTCTTCGACTTTACCTCCTTGGACTCTGTTAATTCAGATTTATCAGCCACTTCTTCTTCAACATTATTAGCTGTAGTATTGGCAGACTCAAGTTCTTCTTCCAAATCATCTTGTTCATCCTCTTGCTTCACTTCTGCTTTGGCTACTCTCTTTCTCTTGCCTTTTTTCCTTTGTTCTTCTTCCTCAACAGGAGCTGCTGTTGCTGCTGCAAGTTTAATTTTCAATTTTGGTTTGGCAGGACCTACGTTTAATTTCAATTTAGTAGAACCTTTTGATTCTGTTCCTCCAACTTGCAGTTTCAACTCTTCATATTTTTTGGTAAAATAGTCTTTGAGTTTAAGTGCATCTTGATAAATTTCTGAAGATGGATCATTATAACTCTCAGCATTCGTAAATATTAAAACAACAGCATCATGAAATCTTTGTAAGTTTTCTAAAATTGAAAGTTTTGAGTTGAAAAGTTTCTTACTCTTGATTTGACTAAGTACAGCCGTAAATGAAGTTGGACTTGTAACATAATTAAGATAATCAGGATATTCTTCAACGTCCACATCATCCATAAAGGGTCCACTCAAAATCCCATCGTCAGGAAAGTCATGATTTATAACTGATTCAATGATATCTATCGAAAGATCTTGCAAACTACTAAAAGTAACTTCAATATGCTTTGGTTCGACTGGTTGTTTAAGTTTCAATTTCAAAGATTTTGCTGGTGGTGCAGCAGTCTCCCCACCAGTGAATTCTTTCACTTGATCGCTGACAAAATTGAATATCTTAACTGCACTGCTAACAATCCATGATTCTGGATCATTATACTTGGTTGCATTATCAAGTAATAATTGGAAATCAGCTAAGAATTCTTCAGCGGAAAAATCAGAATATTTACCCTTTACCACTTTCTTTTGAATGTCAGTTATCGCTATTGGCTGTGCAATTAAATCGTAATAATCAGCATAAAACTTTTTGGATGGTAATTTGATGAATGGATATGATAACTGATCTTGAGTAGTTTCATCACGAATATTGAGAACAAGGTTAATTGTAGATTGATAAAACAATTTAAATTCTTCAGGTGATGGTAAAGTAGTCTTTTGTTTCTTTACAGGGGTACTTCCCACCAGTTGTCTTCTCTTTGGAGGCATTTGAGAATGGCTTGTATGTTTGATGTATTACTTAAATAATAGATTTTTAAATATGATTATCTAGTATTGACATATTTGTTTATTTATTTTTTCGTCGCTTTAAAATTCGTGTGGACTCTCTCTCTCTGTAAATTTTTCAAACACCGCAAAAATTCATCTTACCATAATTTTTAGATCTAGATAATTGTAGATATTTGTAAATTGTAAAATAGTTTGACATATTCCATGCTGACTGATACATTAAGTAGTGACTGCATCACTATTCTTTATGGCTCAGAGACAGGAAATGCCGAAGACTATGCCAGGTTTCTATGTTTGCGCTTACAATACCATCAGTTAAATCCCATAATATCATCATTAGATGGTTATCCACTAAAGAAATTAGCAACTCAAACTAAAATATTAATAATAGTATGTTCTACTACAGGTCAAGGTGAACTACCTAGGAATTCCACAAAGTTTATGAAATTCATTCTTAAGAAAAAATTGCCATCAGATTTATTAAATCATATCAAATTAACTACTTTCGGAGTTGGTGATTCATCTTATACTAAATTCAATTATGCTTCCAGAAAATTACACACAAGACTTTTACAATTAGGTTGCGAGGAACTTTCTCCTAGATGCGAGGCTGATGAAATCTCCCCAGAGGGAGTGGATGGTTACTATCAAGAGTGGGAACAACAATTACTAGATGCTCTTAAAATTCACTTTCCAAAACTAGTAGAAATAGATCCTTCTAGCATATTACCCCCTCAAAATAAAGTTCAAATATTGGATGATAGAAAAGCAATTAAGTATAATGATAGTGAAACTCAAGAACTATCGCTTACCAGACTTAAAAATGATACAAATTTGAAATTTGGTCGTTTGACAAATAACCAAAGAATTACAGCTGAGTCACATTTTCAAGATGTCAGACATATCACAATAGAATCAAAGGAGTTGAGTTATGTACCAGGTGACACCATCGCTTTATATCCTTTCAATGATTCTCAGTCAGTAGAATTATTATTACAACTGCAACCACATTGGTTAGAAGTTGCCGATAAACCTATATCAATAAAGGGAGATATCCCCATATTAGATGGAGGTTATATAGACGAGGAGAATTTAACCTTAAGAACACTTTTAACTCATCACCTTGACATAATTTCAGTTCCAAAAAGATCCTTCTTTTATAAAATTTGGCACTTTTGTGATTCCCTGACTGAAGATGGAGAAAGAGAACAAGAAAAATTAAGAGAATTCAGTACCATTGAAGAGAGTGAAGAGTTATATAACTATGCTAATAGACCAAGACGACTGATAATAGAAACTATTCTTGAATTTCAAGGGAATTTGAAGATTCCAATCGAGTATATATTTGATTTGATTCCATGCATCCAACCAAGATTTTTCCTGATAGCTTCTAGACCTAGTCATACCACTGTTGAAATTGTGGTTGCATTAGTGGAATACAAAACTATTTTACGTCGTATAAGAAGAGGGTTGTGTTCAAAATGGTTGAAATCCCTAAAGCCTGGAGCTCCCTTACTTTTTTCGATTCAAAAAACTAATATTGTCTTCACACTCCCAAACATAGACAATCCACCAATTATTATGATAGGACCTGGAACAGGTATTGCTCCAATGAAGTCATTAATTGAGCACGCAGTGGCTCTTGGAGGCAACAGAGACTTGCACTTATTCACGGGGTTCCGATTTAAGAACATGGATTATCTTTTCTCGGAGAAATGGATTCAATTACAGAAGGAGAATAAACTTCATCTATATCCCAGTTTTTCAAGAGATCCAGATACAAAATCTAAATATGTTCAAGATAAATTATTTCAAGAATATGAAGTTGTTGGTGATTTGATATTAAACAAGAATGCAATAGTTTTTGTATGTGGATCCAGTGGTAAAATGCCAAAAGAAATTAAGATAACATTTAGTGAAATCTTAAAAAAGTTTAAGGGACTTTCGGACAGAGAAGCTCAAAGATATGTCATAGACATGGAAGATCAACGAAGATATAAAGAAGAAGTTTGGTAAAAACTAGATAGAATATAAACCAATATAGATTTAGGTATAGAATTTTATATGCAGTAATTTTTCAAATGTATCGATGGTCATAAAATCAAAGGCCCGTTGATTTGATCTTAAGACTTCTCTGAATAATCAGACATAGATGTTACAATTGAAAGTACCTAGCCGAGTTATATTGAACTCAGCAAGACAATGTTTGAAGAGTCCATTTGTGAGGTATTCTTCTCAAATCTCTAAAACATATCCCGATGAGATTCAACTTGATGGAAAGTCATATAAAACCGATGACTGGACAAATGTTCCACCATATATATTAGAATTAACTCAAAGACGTTTACATCAAAACCCAGATCATCCTATCGGAATCCTTAGAGATTTGGTAGAGAGGAATATGCAAAATATGGGATTCACTTTTTACAATGATTTCAAACCTGCAGTTACTACTTATCAAAACTTTGATGTTTTAGGGTTTCCTCAAGACCATCCAGGAAGATCAAAATCAGATACTTACTACTTAAATAAAGATAATTTATTAAGAACTCATACTTCTGCTCATGAACATGAATGTTTCAAGAATTGCGAAACTCCTGGTTATATAATAGCAGCCGACGTCTATAGAAAGGATGAAATCGATCGTACTCATTATCCCGCATTTCATCAAATGGAAGGTGCAAGAACATATTCAAAAAACAGTCCAAATCTAGAAGAACAAATTAGAAAAGATACTGAAGCTATTCCAAAGACTAATATAATAGTTGAAGATCCATTTAGAGAAAATTGCTTCAACGAAGGAAACCCAAAACAAGATCATATGACTGGTACAGAAGTCCAACTATTAGGTAATCAATTGAAAAAGACGGTTGAATATTTAGTAAATCAAGTATTCGAGGCAGCAAAAGAATCAGCCAAATTGGCAGGTTCTACTGAGGAATACCTTAATGAACCATTGAAAATTAGATGGGTAGAAGCTTATTTCCCTTGGACTGCACCTTCTTGGGAAATTGAAGTTTGGTGGAAAGGGGAATGGTTGGAATGTTGTGGATGTGGAATAGTTCGTCAACAGGTTTATTTAAATGCCGGTTTAACAGAAGACAAAATAGGTTGGGCCTTTGGTATTGGTCTTGATAGAATTGCCATGTTATTATTTGGAATTCCAGATATTAGATTATTTTGGTCATTAGATGAAAGATTCAGTAAACAATTTAGTAATGGGAAAATCACCACATTTGCACCATATTCTAAATATCCTGGCATTAAAAGAGATATCTCATTCTGGTTACCAAAGGGTGTTACGCTTCATGAGAATGAAGTAATGGATATTGTAAGAACTTATGCTGGTGATTTAACTGAAAGTGTTGTTAATATCGATGAGTTTATTCATCCAGAAACTGGTAGAAAGTCTCAATGTTATAGACTCAATTATCAATCAATGGACCATAATTTAACTAAAAATTATATCAATGAAATCCACACAAAAGTTGAAAACGATTTAGTAAAATATTTTGATATTGAACTTCGTTAAGATTATAATATATACCTGTAAAAAGATAATAATATATTGCGGCTTGGGCCTATTATTTTTAATGTATGGTGTGCCCCCTGTTACCAAAAGTTCTTCCAATTTTTACTCGATGAAAATTTATTTAAGGAATCGTTAGTTATTTAAAGACGTTTAAGATAATATATAGAATCAAAGTTAAAAATGTTTGGATTAGCTAGGGCTATGTATCCAGGCATTAAGTCTGCTGTACCTGCAACTCTGATTTTTTCGTCGTTGTCAGTTTTCAGCAATACAAATTCAATATTATCCAACACAATCGCCAAAAGATTCAAACATGAGTATGCTCCCAGATATAAACATGTTAAGAAAAGTATGAAAGGAAGAGTCAGTGTGAGGACTGGTGGTTCTATCAAGGGTAACTCCTTAGCATTTGGTAAGATTGGTTTGAGATTAAAATCAAAAGGTATCAGAATGGCCTCCAATCAATTAATAGCGGCCGATAAGGTATTGAAGAGAGAAATTAGACCCAGTAGTTCACAATTAATAACTAGATTTGTTTGTGATATGGCCGTCTGTGTTAAAGGTAATCAAACAAGAATGGGTAAGGGTAAAGGTGCCTTTGATCATTGGGCTTGTCGATTTCCCACTGGGAAAGTTTTATTTGAAATAAAAGGTGATATTCATGATAGAGTTGCAAGAGAAGCATTAAGAAAGGCAGCCGATAAGTTACCTGGTCTTTTTGAAATCATAACTGAGGAATCTAAAGTAAGGGTAAGTATATCACATTTAATCGATAAACCAGAACCCATTAATTATGTTGAAAAGCTTAATGCTAATCCAACAAAAAAATGGGCCAATGTTCAAGCTAACAAAACCAACCCCATCTATAAATTGTATTCTGGACGTTAGTAATCCGACCATCAATCATATAAACTTGTATATATACATAATATTTATTTATTCAGTAAATAGAAATAGCATAAATTTTCATAATACCTTCATAAATCTTTTGGTAGTAAAACCAGTGCGAAGTTGAAAAAGTTCAAATCATTAATCCAAAAGGAGTAAATAACAAGAAAACATCAATCATTACAACTGATGGATTGAACTATAATAGAGAGAGAGAAAGAATGTCAGTACTGAACGAAACCCCTAAACTAATCAACCATGCGATCAATTCTATTTCCAAATTGATTGAATCTGACACTGATGTTGCGGTGACAGATCTAAATTTACTTGAGAATTTAAATACTAATCAATCATTGAATTATATAAAATTAGAACAAAACCTTAATATTATAGAGAAGAGTTCCAATCATTTACAATCATTACGTAAGTATAACAGCATCTTTCATGATAAGATTACTTAGAATAATGTTACTAACCAGTTAATTTTTGATTCTAGTGAAGGAATTTGTACATTATTCTATACTTTTGGATGATATCGAAAGAAAGGTAAATAAAATCGAAACAATGACAAAAGAATTAGATGATTGGTCGAAGGAACTAGAGGATAAAGTCAAACAAAGATGAGGATAATAACATTTGATAATTGATAATTGATATTTGGGTGTGGTATACTTCGCACATCACACACATAATAATTTTAACTTTTGTTTGATAAAATATTTTGATTTAGAGTTCTTTAATTTTGCATACATCGTCATCTTTCCTTACATTATCAGAAAAGTTCAAATGAAATCCAATCCACTCCTTTTGGTTGCTTGCTGGTTGCTCTTGTTCCAACTACCTAAAATTTCATGTGCCGCCGTTCCTTCTCAATTTAAAGCTCAAAATCAAATATCCAATAATTCTGAGATTTGCGATTATCTGCTGTCTGATGATGATGATGATGAAGTTATTAAAAGACGAGCTTCTAATTTATTTTCGTTTAGGAGTGTCATAAACTATTTCAAGGGTAATACATTTGAGGATGAATATGATTTTGATGTTTCAGAAGTTTCTGACGACGGCGCTTATGAATACAATGCTGAATATGGTAGCGACGAGGACTCAGAAGCTGAACAACAAGCTGAAGATGATGATGACGACGATGATGATGATGATGATGATGATGAAAGTCAACATAATGTATTGGCAGAAATCGATTCCTCTGATGAAGAGAATGATTCATTGGATGCTTATAATACGGATGACTTTTCAGATGATAATTCAGATGATGAAGGTGATGATATAGATGATGAAGCCAAGTATCGTTATTATCAAGTCCATGGATTAACCCATTCAATCACTAACCAAACCAAGATTAAAAAGTCGAAAAATCCAAGGCCTATTTCTCCAATACTTTTGCTCAATAATACTAGTAAGCCGAATAGTACTTTAGAAATTAAAATTACAAGACCAAATGATGAAAAAATAATTCAAGTATTAAAGAATGCTACTGATACAGTTTTAAGTTCTAAAGGATTTACAAAGGCGATTTCAGAAGTTAATGATTTATTATTTAATGGATTAACTAAAGCAACACAAAATGCAAATGTGACTGAAATGAGTAAATGGTATACTCTTTATAATATTATCTTTGATGCGGGACCAAAGAATATAGTTAAGACTCTTACAACTGATGCAAGGGCCAAAGATATAGTCAAAGGTAAACTTAAGAATGGTGCTGAATTTGCACAAAAGCAAATTGATTCTGTCCAAAGTTTCAAGACAAACGTGAAAAAATTCATTAGTACTGATCAATTACTTACAAATGTAACATTCAATCAAGAGGGGAATTCTGGAAAATCATTTTCTTTATTTAATTTTTTTTCAACAATTAAGGATACCAAGGTAGATAATGAGCCTGAACCTGAAATAAAAGAACCAATTATTAAATCACCTCCTTCACTTGAGTATAGAATTTATCAGAATTTATCTAATTGTACATCAAACTATACTCATAATTCAACCAGGAATCAAAGTACTAGTAGTATCACTGATCAAGCCAATAGTAATGATGCTGGTACAATTTTAGGGGTGATTTTGGGCACTATCATAACTTTAATTATATAAAAAGGAAACTCTTTTCACCAATGAATATTATTAATTTTTATTATTAAATATATTTAAATTCCTAATCATCATCTTCTGTAGCTTCGTAATATTTCACCTTTATCCAAAGACTACAACCAGAGCATTGTACAATAATATCAAATCCCCCATTTCCATCTTTAGTTCCATATTCTATTAAGTCATCTTCTGTCAAACAAATACTTTTTAATGCATGACATCTCGGACAATCTTTATACCATGTTAATGTACTATCATCACTAATACCTTCACCTTCAACAATTTCAAAATCATTCAAATCATAGTTATCTAGTCCTTCCCCAGTGACATTAAACCCTTGCTTTTGGATTGATTTTAGTAGTGTTTCATCATACTCTTTCCTGAGTTTATGGTCAATCAATACTTTATAAGCATCCTTTATAGAATTGACTTCATTATCATCATTAGTATTACTAGTATCATGACCTACTTTATCAGGATGGGTAGCAAGTAATTTCTCTCGATATGCTTGTTTGATTTCACCATCCGTACAAGTTGATATCAATCCTAGAGTCTCATAGTATGATTTATTAATGTCTTTTCCTTCAATATAGGTCATTTACCTTGTTGAATCATGGGGAGATTATCTACTGAATTAAAAGTATTTTGATATAAATATTTATTAAACAGAGAGATGAATGAAATGCAGGAATTTTGAAGAAAAAAAAAATATACACCATTAAAAAAAATTTAAGATGAGATTTTTCTTTTGCACTCAACTACAAAAGGAGATCAAACCAACATAAAAGTCAGTCCAATAAGCAACGATGGCAAGCGGAGGAGTCAAGAGATCATCGGACGGCAAGACCAAATCCAAATCCAAAACCACAGAACTAAGAGTGGCTTCATATACTGATGAGCCCGTGGCTGTGGTTGGATCATTTTTCAATGGATTACAAGTCCCTAGTACAACTGAATTTGAATTATTCAAACATAAAAAGCATGATAAATTCGTGGTTCATGGTGAAAATGAAAGATTGGATTATAATGGAGAAACGAGTAGTGATGATGTGAATGATTATGTGATTGCATTATATGATCCTGTGAATAAATCATTAGATTTATACAAAACACCATTTGTTAATGGTAAAGTCACTGTGAAAAGTAAAAGAACATATAAAGGACCATCCGTCAAACAAGTTGGTGTTCGTAATATCACACAACGTAATGCCTTGGGTGAAGCATTTGGTACCAAGAAGGCCAAGGCTGCCATTACCAATTTGGAAAAGAATAGAATTGATTCTGAAAAATTACAAGATATGGAATTAGATATCATTGATAATGTTAAAGAATCAACTCAAGCCTTACCTACCCGAATCAAGATGGAAGAAGGCGTTAGTAATGATAGGCCAACTCCCGTAGCCAATGTTGATGCTACAAATGTTGAAGATATTTATTCCATTGATACTATAATACCTGAAGATGAATTCAATTTCCTTAGAGTTGGAAGTATAATTAATGAAGATGATGAAACCAAAAGAATTAATATGTTACCATATAATAAATCCAATTATATTAATAATCATTTGAATGGGATTATTGCTCAAAAGAATACTGAAAAATTACAATTATTAATGTATGCTTCATTATTATTTGGAATTTATGAAAATAGAAGAATTAAAGATAAACAAACTTTAATTGAAGCCTTAGAAAATGGTCCTAGTGAGATTTTAATTGATGGGATATTAGAAAGATTCACCATTCAAAGATCCTCGGCCGTGGGGAAATCTAAGGATAGATCATTTATGATTGATCCTCATCATGAAGATAAATTATTATGTTATTTATTGGCACTTATATTTCATATTGATAATTTCATGGTTGAAATCCCTCCATTATCACAAGAATTAAATATAAAACCAACTAGATTAATTGGATTATTCAAGGCATTAGGAGCCACGATCAAATCAGCTACCACTAGTCAAGCTGAAGCATTTGGAATCCCCAAGAAGACTGCTGGTACTTATAAGATTGCTAGTTTGAAAGTACCATTTAAATTACCAGAAATGTCCAGAAGAATTAGAGGAAAGCGCTAGATAGGTAGATTTCTTCAGTGTAAATATATATAAATACAATTACAATTAATATGAAGATAATTAAATTAAACAATAGTTATTAAAAGGCTCTATTAAACTATACAAATGCGAAAAGAATGAATAATATAAAAAGGGTTGACATGACTAGATTAGATTAGATCAGATCAGATCAGATCAGATCAGATCAATCAAAAAAAAAAAACGAAAGACTTGCAACTAAAATGGAAAAAAGCAAACCGAGATTGAATTGATTAATAGCCATTAATTTTCAAATGTTGTAAGAAAGTATGTAAAATAAACAAATAAAGAACAGAAACAATCCCTTCACATAATAAAGCCATAAAAGTATAATATTTATAATCACCAAATACCAAAAGATAAGGACTTCCGAAACTAACACCATGGAATGAAGATAAGATTGAATAGATACATCTAACAATCAATAAGGGAATGGTTATTAAAATCAAAAGAGAAAATGTCTTATATTGAGGAGCATTAACAAGAACAAGACCTAAAATCCCAGCACAAACAACAACAGCTGCTAAGAATAAAAGGGATGAAACTTTAAATAAAGTATTTGAAGTTTTACTTGGACTTGAGAAATTTAATTGAGATGAAGCAACAATGGAAATAATAATAGCTACCAATACTAAAAGGGTTAAAATTCTAAAGATTGGATTTTTCTTAATAGTATCAGCATTTTGTTTAGCAACACTTGAATCCTTTTCAAAATAACTTGGAGATTCAAATCCATCTAATAACATAATTTGTAAAAATGGGAATAAAGATCTTAATAAAGCTCCTAATGAAATTGAATCAAAAATATAAGTAACAATATAAAGATTAGTATTAAAAGTTGTTTTATGAAACAATACCGTAGCCGTGATTCCTCCTAGGATTTTAAAAAGACAAAAGATTGAAAATGAAATGGCAAAACCTTTAAAATGATGTCTAACCATTGACCAATTAGTAAAATAAGTGAAAAGAGCCACGGCAAACATAATAATAAACCAAGCAATTTGAACATAACTGGAAATTTTCCATTGAGAAGTATAAGGCAACTCAGAAAGATTAATTGAAGACATGTCAGACATTTTATATAATGAGTAGTTAGTTTGAGTATTAAAATTAATGGAAGGTGAAATAAGTTGAGATGTTAATTGGAGTTGTAATTGTAATTGTACTTGTTGTTGTTTATATAGATTGCAATTGCAATTGATATAGGTGTTTGATGGTTTGATATATAATATAAAGAAATAGAATAAAATAAAAGAGAATAGAAATTTTTGAAATAAAATGATATGGGAAACCTTCTACATATTTATAATAAGAATTTTGATATTTGGGGTACATATACAATTTGGTTATGGTATTGATACATATATACAACCTATACAACTATATATTGATGATGGTTCCTTTCTTCCTTACCTTTGCATTTGGCGGCTTTTTTTTTTCTTTCTACATGTAACAAATTTTTTTTGACACAAAACAGCACACAACTAAAAACAAAAAAAAAGAAATCATTCAAAAATTAAATCTCACACATACAAAAATTAAAATGTCAAAAAGGTTTCCGCTTATGTAATCTCTAAAATTTTTGTTTTGTTAAAGGGCTACGACTACAACAACCACCAGCTTTATATATATCATTTTTATACTACAATTGATGACAATCATTTTATCTCTACGTTAATAGTCGAATCAAGAATTTTATTATATATATATAATGGAATAGAAAAGGGCTATGTTTTACAAATTTTTTTTTAATCATGTAATTTTTTGTTTCTTTAATTTGTTAAATTAAAAACAGGTATTTTCAATAGAGTTTTCAATACTTTAGCAAATAGCAATTCAAATTATCAACTGAGAATGACTATGTTACATCCAATGAATAGAATCACCAATTAGAATTGAATAGGGGTGGAGACAAGAAGAGATTGGGGGAGGCACAAGGAAGACGATGGAAGTCTAACCAAACTAGGATGATTATATTCCCTATTCTGCTGTCATAAATTTTACTACTACTAAGTTGATAATAATAATAGTGGAGATTTGACTCATTACTCATTTACAAATGGTAAACAAATAAATCAAAACATTTGAAAACTCTAAAATTCTAAACAAAGGAATTCAACCGTAATGGAAAAATCCATTCATATACTTTAAAGTTTAATCTAATGGAGATATAACCACAGATTTAATCATCAAAATAATTTTTTTTTTTGAAACTAATTAAAAATAATATCATCAGATTGAATAAAGTCAAATTGACATACATAGGGGGAAACGAAAGGGTTCCGGAGCCTATCGATTGCATGGTTAAATGATTGATTGCATGGTTAAATGATTGATTGCAATTGATTACATGAAGGTGGTACCAGTGGTGGATACGATATCCACTGAAATGCCATCTTCAACTACGGGTTGGTTGTGATAGTTTGTTACTATCTTTACCATCATCATGGCTTTGATAATAATTCCACAATACATATCCTCCAAAAACAAAATAATCGATAACCGTATTAATGAACTATATTTAGCCGTAGCACATTTTTGACGTAAATCAAAAATAATATATATATTTCTCTTATTTAAAAATCAAGGGGGGGGGATAACAAGAGGAGGAGGGGTGTGAAAAGAGGAAAAGGAAATGTGCTGTCCGTAAACCTTAAAAACAGCCAAAATTGAATATTCAAAATTAAAATCTATAAAGAAGATTGGTTATATGTTGTTCTCGCCGTATTGGTGGTTACTCACCTGTATATAACCCACACATAATTCTACGTTAAAAAATAATTTATATTTACGTAAATTCTCCTCTACTACTTATTCCCTACATAAGAAGATCCTCCACAAAAATCAATGGTGGTATATACAGGATATAATCTTTTAAAAGATATAGATGAAATGAAAGGAAGGGACCCCCCGTTGAATAACACTAAAACCATTACATAATTAAAAGAAGAATATTATGATGAACATGATGACCTATGATGACCTATATTTATTCATTTAATTAATATATTTGACATTACCATTAACTAAATAGCCAACAATTCGTAACTTAGTAATTTACTTACTTAAATTATAATTACTTCTAACCAACATCAATAACGCACATTGAAATATAGTATCTAATATACATGGCGTCTTTATAACAATTGCCTATAATTATCATGTTGATCACATTATTCATTCATTTCATTCATATACTTTTCTTCTAGAATGCCTATTAACAACTATTATGATGACATAAGTATTAACATGTTACATGTCCAACATGCAAAAAAAACCATTTCGCTTATATAAGCGACTAATTTCTCTTTTTAACATAGCCTTCAAATATATCTATTGAAATTTTCATTCATACTTCTACATCATCATCATTAATATTGTACCTGGTTTTAGTTTTCGTTAAGTTGATTTAGTTAATTAATTATTAATTTCAAAAATAGTAAAGCATAGCCCTATATTCCTCTCAAATGCATGCATCCTTCAACATCATGACGAACTGAGTCTATGCAGATTAATGAATATGATTTAGGAGTCAATATGTAGACGACGACTTACAATGGTGGATTTATCAAAAACAAAAAAGAAGTCATTCTACAGAGATAGACAGATACATATAAGATCAAGACCAGGGCTAGGTAAAGACACCTATTGTTTCCTCCCCCTCTCTCTCTTTTCCTCTATCATCCTCGTATATTTGACTATAAGATATGACATTACCGAGAAGGAATAGTTCATCGGTCAAATATATTATTATTATTAGAAAATTCTTGGTATTAAAATAGTTTTTCATTTAATGGGATCGTAAACCAATACTAATAGTATTGTACTATTTTGTTTCACATGATCAGAATCACATTTTTTGAGGTTAGGATGTTTTAAGTAAAGAGCCTGAATATATAAATATGTATGAGAAGCAATCATAAAAATCTTTATAGTTTAATCTAGTAATAATGTATATAATTATACATTGAAAAGCAATGTTTTGACTAACCTTACAACTATGAATATTCTCTCTTATCTACCAATATTAATGTGTCAGTATCATAATATCTTTTGCAGTTGTAATTATTTTTTTTAATAGAGTATGTAGTCTAGTTTAAGCCTACTGTTTGGATCTTAATTATATTATACCAGATTCTCATAGCAAGCTAGCAAGTATTCAAAATTAAGTTAAGTTATCATATATAGATTCATCCATCAATGATACTAGGATCTTCAAGTACATATATATATATATATATATATATCTTTATTCCCCTGATTAAAACCTCTATGGTTAAAATTTCCTTACTTATTTTTGAACATTGGGGAATTTTCACACGCAGCAAACCAAACACATAAAATTTAAAAATATTTAAAATATAGATAGAGATGATATACTTTATAGTTTTATTTATCTTATTATTATTTCATTTTGGTTTACTTCATCTTTTAACTATTCATACTCATCCAACCTTACCTACCAGTGGTATATACCCTTATCAACAAAATACTAATCTATTAACCGCCATTGATCCTTCTAATTCCATCTCATCATCATTATTATTTCAACCAGCAGCAGCAACAACTTATCAACTATCACACCCACATCCACACCCACCACCAATATCCATCATGTATATCCCATTCTTTGGTAGGCTAAGCCTCATGGATTGGCCCATTATACTAGTATCCTTCATCCTAGCCTGGATTGAATTCATTATATCAACAATTACTAATTTCTTACCCACAACAATTATAGAATATTTCACATTACTTGCTAGTCAAATCTTTAAATTCACATCAAATCCAATTAATTTAATTAAAAAATCATTAAATGATTCTCATAGTATTCTGGCCACTAATCAAGAAGAAGATTTTGGTCCTAATTATTATTATAGTTCTGATACTTCAGGTTTACCTAAAGAAAAATATGATTTAATGATTGGACTTTTAAACGCTAAAAATATTCGAGAAATGTGTCAATTATTTGGTTATGATGTTGAAAGTAGAATTGTTCAAACTAAAGATAATTATTTATTAACTATTCAAAGAATTATGAAAAATAAACCTTCTTCTTCATCTTCATCATCAAATACAAGAATCCCAAATGGGAAAGTGATTTATTTACATCATGGTTTATTAATGTGTAGTGAAATTTGGGTTACAATGATTGATAAATATTCAAATTTACCATTTTTATTATATGAATTAGGTTATGATGTTTGGTTGGGGAATAATCGAGGTAATAAATATAGTCAAAAACATGTTTATTTTAAATTACAAAGTGAACAATTTTGGGATTTTTCATTAGATGAATTTGCTTTATTTGATATCCCCAATACAATTGATTATATTTTAAATACAACCAAGGCAAAACAATTAACTTATATTGGGTTTAGTCAAGGAACAGCCCAAGCATTTGCAAGTGTATCTGTGAATTCTGAATTGAATGAAAAAATTAATCAATTAATTGCAATTTCACCAGCAGCAACTCCTCATGGACTTTATTCAAAATTTTTAGATATGTTAATTAAATCATCACCCAATATTTTTTATTTATTATTTTCCAGAAAAGTTTTAATGCCTTCTATAATATTTTGGCAAAAAATCATGTATCCACCATTATTTGATTCATTAATTGATGGTTCAAATTATATTTTATTTAATTGGAAATCAGCCAATATTCCTAAAATCCAAAAATTAAGTAGTTATGCTCATTTATATTCAACTACATCCGTGAAAACCGTCGTTCATTGGTTTCAAATCATTGCCTCTAAGAATTTCCAAATGTATCATGATACTCATTCTCAATTATCAGGGTTAACTCCAATAAGTTATCCCTTGAAAAATATTCAAATCCCAATTCATTTGATTTATGGGGATATTGATTCCTTGGTAGATATAGATGTTATGAGAGCTCAATTGCCAGTAAGAACCACAACTGATCATCCAGTGGAGAATCATGAACATCTTGATAATTTATGGGGTAAAGATGTGTTTGATTCTGTATTTAGACATGTTTTGACATACCTAGGAGAAGATGCTCAATTAGTATATAATCGGTTTATTGGAAGTAAGAAACTTATTGAAGATCTTGTGATTCCAAGTAATTCAAGTACCAATAATAATACCTCCTCAAATAATATTAATGATAATGAGGAGGATGATGATGATGATGATGATGATAATAATGAAAATGAATACAGTGAAGAAAACACATTAACAAATCATACTTTAGTTCATCAATCATACCTTAAACTTTCATTAGAATCAAACCATAAAAGTGATGATGATAAAAAAAGTGGTCCAACTACAGCAATTGTGACTGGTTCTGATGTATTGAACCCCACCATTGTTCCTTCTCATAGACAACCATCCAGTGGTGGATCTCTTTTAATATAGAGTTGTTTTTTATAGTTAATTAATATATCTATCTAATCTATAAGGTTGCAGCTTTTTTTTTTGTTAATAATAGAAGAAAAAGGTCGTGTCTTGGCCGTCAACAAAACATAATTTTTAAAACGGAAATTTTGAGTGCCAAATTTTTTTTCTTTATGTAAATTTAGCATTTTTTTAATACCGGTATCAATCACCTTTTATAATAAATCTAGATTTATTTCATCATATTATCCAACAAATAAAAGACCAACCATGACATCAGAGCGATTGGTGGTGTTTGCAAACGTATGTATTCCATCCTTACTTTAGGAGGTGGTCTGATTATTATCTGATTGATTTCAAATTGTGGTAATCTTAAATTGGGTCAAATATATATAAGTGCGGCCCTTCCCATAGACACTGGTTTTGAAATCAATCATTTTAATTTTAAAGGCCCTTTCAATTCAATCTTTCTCATTATTTCATTCAATATTAGTGTACCTTACCACTACGTATCCTTTACTGTGTTGTTGGGATAATCAATATTGGTTGAGATATAAATGATTGTACTTTAATTTTTTTTTGCATTTAATACTAACTCAATTTCAATAGGACTTGATGACCAATAAACAGTTCCATCCTGGAGGTATGTATAATATTATTATCAAATAAACGTGTTACATCTATAATAATTCATTTACTAACTATATCTAGCTTTAATACGGAGAGTCAAACGAAATATTCCTCGTGCATTGCCTTATTATGATAACCATAATGTTACTGAAAATGAACATGATCCTATAGTGAAAGAACTAAAGAAACTATATCCCCATAAAAGACCATACTCCATTGCCGAAGAAACCGCAGATGATGAAAACATTAATAATACTAATTTCCATAGTGATCTTGATGGACCTACGAAGCGAAGACTTGTACGAGATGAAGAACCCATCGAAGTTTATTCATTCAAATTAAATGAATTATTACAATTATTAATCGAGGAAGAACAACTAGATGATAATAATAGAATAAATATCGAGAATTCATTATTTGATTTAACTGCATATATTCCATCCCCTGATGAAAAATGGAACTTTCCCTCTCCAAGATTTAAACAAGCTGAATTAGAACCTGAAACATCAAAAAAAATCAATAAAAAGAAACAATATTTACCCACACCTCCCACCGATAGAGGAGGCCCTCATACAATTTATCCTCATGGTACTTTATCCAAGATTTTAATCGACAATTATGATAGTTTATTGAAATTTTCATCAACTTATTTCAATTTATCGTTGGCCTCCCACGTAACTCGATTTATAGTTGATTTGATATATTCCTTACAATATTGGGAGATCTATCATCTTTTGAACTTGATTCCTCATTTCGATTATTTCTTAAAATTAACCAATTTTGAAATCACCCCGACTAGTTTTGGACCCATGGTTAAACCTCCTGAAAATTATTTAAATAATGCCATGTTATCAGGTTTACAATATCCTTTCCCATACCCATTTTATAATTATTCCTATCATTCATTCGATCCTCAAGTTGAAACTAGAAAGTTTAACAAGGTTGCTATTACTCCTTATACCGATATTAGTTTGAAAGATATTGGGTCCCCTATTCGAAGAAGAAAGAAGAAATCAACAAAAGTCAATGAAACTTCGCCTGTTCGATTTAAAACTGAATTGTTTAAAAATAAAAATGGGAACAATAATACAAACAAAGCTGACAATAACAATGATGAAACTAATACCCTTGGCCCAAATAAAACTAATTCCGTCAATAGTAGAGGTAATAGTTTTGTTGAAGGTCATAATATAACTGAAAGTGAGAACGGACCATCAGAATCAGAAGATGATGAGGATGCCGAAGATGATGAAGAAGCAGATGAATATGATGCAGAAGGAAGAGTTGTGGAAGTAGGTGTTGAAGTAGATGAAGATGAAGATGAAGAAGATGACGACGACGAAGAGGATGAAGAGGATGAGGATGACGACGAAGAGGAAGAGGAGGAAGAAGCATCTGAACAGGTTAATTCTGTTCGTCAAGTCAGAGGTCAAGAAAGTGTGAAACTAAAGGTGACTGCACCAAGAGATGGTGTAGTTACTATTAAACAAGAAAGTAGTGAACCAGCTCAATCTTCGCCATATATAACTAATATAATACTTCCATCGTCAGTTCCACCTTCAGATAGACATGGCAGATCATCAAGTCCAAATGCAAAGTCTGACCTATTATTATCATCTCCTTCTAAGGCACTCAGCCAAATTTCATCAGATATAAGTTCTAATGACGACGAAGACGGCGACGAAGATGAAGATGATGATGATGATGAAGAGGGAGGAACCGAAGAAGGAATAATGACCTCTAAGGAGTCGAATTACCGAATCCCAGTACCTTCGTCATCATCCTCAAATAAATTTGTTGCTTATAATGCTCCACCTCCATCTAATATCCCCTCCACATCGAGAAGTCAAGCTGAACGTCAACAAGTTTTTACCAATTATAACACGGGGTTTCCCCCCTCTCCGATTTCAGGACCCATATTTCAATTTCAAAATCAAATTAAATTCATTTCTCAATCTCCAAATTCCAATAAGAAAATCAATATAATACATGAACCAATTGATGAAATGGAAGACGATTATGATGAAAGTTTGGGAGAAGATGGCAATAAAAAGAGTAAATCAGGTGTAATTCATCAATGTCATTTGTTAGATCCAATCACTTATAGAAAATGTTTGAAGATATTTTATGGTAAGAATGAATTATTAAGACATCAAGAATTTGTCCATGCTACCAAGAAAAAGATTTATAAATGTCTTTATTGTTCTCGAAGTGGATCTAAAGTGCAAAGTTATCCACGTCATGATTCGTTGGCTCGACATATCAGAAGAAAACATGGAGTTACAGGTAAGGAGAATAAAATGGCCGTGAATTATGCCAAGGAAAATGTTGAGATTATTGAAGACACTAAGCAAACAGCTACTAGTCATCATTATCCGGTTGAACCATTACCACATCCTCAGTTTTTGAATTCGGACTATACGATCAAATCAAATTATGCTGAATTTTTACTGTTTAGTTCTAAAGATAATAATCAAAAATATGTTCCAGGACCGGCACCTAAGAATAGAATAGTTGATGTGATTGAATTGCCACCAATTTCTGGTGAAAATGAGAAGGGTAAACCTAGGCATGAGAATAGTAATTATTTATTACGTTTACCACCACGAGCACAAACATCAACGAGCATTGCCAAACCTTCTATTGGTGGCTCAACATCTTCTACAAATGAAGTATACAAACCATCAGAATCCTTCCAAAAGTTTCGAGTAAACCCAGCAAGTTCAAACTCTACAGCAGTAAGGAATCATACTAGTACTAATACAAGTGCAAATTCTGTTTCATCTTCATCATCAACTTCCAATACTATTCCAAATCAAGGAAGATTCATAGGCACGGCTCCAAACAGAGGACCAACTACCAGTACAGGTACTGTGTTGCCTCTGATACATGAATTGGATACACAAAACACTTTTGGAATCCATAGTCAAAAGTTTTTATCACCTCGAAATGAAGAGGCTAAACCATACTTAAGTCCAATTCAACAGGGAGACAAGGAAATTCCTCAATCAAAAAAGGACGATCGAAAAGAAAAATAGTATGGAAGGGATCCATTAGTCTCTATATATGTATATAGATTGATAACTAATGTAAATGTGTTTTTTAATTATTAAATTAAATGTAAAAATTGATTTTTATTATAATAATCTAGTATGATGATGATGTTTGGTTGCAAAACAGTTAATATAAAAATTACCGTGAAATCCGGGTAATCCCCTCACCTTCCTAATTGGGAAGGGTCGTGTCCGGATTAACAAATTTGCATTTTTTCTTTTTTAAAATTGCAGTCAGGAAAAAGTCACCAATTCAATTAAACCACCACTCAATCTCTAATATTAATCCTCATATCTGATAGATTCATTCAACTTTTATCAGTACAGTTAGGATACGTGTCGTATAATCAAAGTATCTCACATACTCAATCATCACCTGGCACCACCCCAATCCCTTTATTAGCTATCTTTTCATCCTGCTACTCCTGTGATTGGTTCATCTTATTACATATCTATCATCTCCTTTTTTTGTGATAATTAATCCCTCGATTTTTTGGATTTTTAACACCCAAATCATCACCAACATTATCATCATTCAATCATTCGATCATACCATCGGAATCATCCTCGGACATAGTGTTATATCACGGATAAACTGCTTAACCCATACTATAATCATTTCAATCTTATTTCCGTTATAGAATTTAGCAGCAAAAATGAATGAAAATCCACCAAAATTGTACTTTCATCCAAGAGAATACGGAGACTCTACGCCGCCTCAACAACAGCAACAACTACAATCACAACAACTGCCTCTATCAACACAACAACAGCAAAGTCCTAACCCGCAGCAATCTCAGCTTCAAGCCCAAGGAACTCCCCAACAACCACCTCTACAAACACAACCGCCACATCCACATTCTGTTCCTGTCCAACCACCTCAACATCTGCTACAACAACTGCCTCAACAACATCATGTTCAGCCACCTTCACCTTTTCCATTAAATCAGTTTCATCAATCTCCTCCACTTCAACAACTTTCTCGTCAATCTCCACCCGGCATAGAAGTTGTTCCTCGGCCATACCAACCTCAACAAGCTCGTACACCACTGCAGATTCATTCATATCCTCCATCAAATGGATCAAACCCTTCACGTTCTCCGTTACTGGTGCAGATAGGTCTAGCTTCTCCTCACCAACAAACTCCCTATGCTCCACAACCACGTCCGGATTTAAATAGGGCTGACTCTTCTAAGAACCACACTTTTGTTACAGAAAATCAAAATAGAATATATCCTATAAGAGCACCTTCATCCCCCGCCCCGCAATTAACGGCTTCAGAAAAGGCAAAGCTATTAATCACTATGGATCCATCTGATATTGAAGAATATTCGGCACATATTAATAAAATTGCATTGCTTTTATATGCTGACCATTTCGAAACACAAGATTTGGAAACTGCATTAAGAACAAAATACTTTAAATTAATGGACCTGTTAAACAATTACTTTAATTTCCAAGACCCAATCCATTCCAAGCTTTATTTATTGGTGGAAAGAAACTTTGATATATTCATTAAACTTTCAACAAATCATAAGAATGTGGAACTTTCTAGTTTGACGATTAGATTCTTAACTAATATAATTATGAATTTGAATTATTGGGAAGTTTATAATTTATTAACTTGGAAGCCCGTCATTTATCATTTTTTAGCCGTTATTCATTTTGATATGAATGAATGTTATAGGAATTTTATTCGTGATTATTCATACTATGAATATAGAAAGGAAACTCAACCAGATCCATTACCAAGACAAAACAGATTTAAACGTCATAAAAAATCAACCACTAGTAGTTTAATGAATGGATTACTTAATAAATCTCCAGGCTCTGAATCTTCTCCTGGTTATAATGATGATGAATCGAAATCTCCTACCAATTCGTCTTTCTTTTCCTTGAATCCAGATACAGCCGATCATGATAAATTTGTCACTGCCTCATTGGCAGGTTTAACTCCAAAAGAAAAGAAGAAAATGAGAGTTGATGCAAAGATTGCTGCCCATAGAATAATTAAGAAAGCAAGTACATCAAAGCCTTCAAATAAATCTTCGAATTATGATCCTGATGTTGTTCATGAATGTCAATTGCCTTCGGCAGATGAACCTAACAAGCTTTGTTTACGTCGTTTCTCAAGAAAATATGAGTTAATAAGACATCAAGAAACAGTTCATTCTAAGAAGAAGAAATTATTTAAATGTTTTGTTTGTGTTAAACAACATCCCGGAGTGGGACCAAGAATTTTCACTCGTCATGATACTTTAGCCAAACATATCCGTGTAAATCATAAAATCTCCGGTAAGGAAGCTAAAGCTGAAGTAGCATATTCCAAAAAGCATGCTGAAGTTGTTGAGGAAGGTGATATCACTGTTCATGTTGGTAGAAGAAAGACAAAAGTTGATTTTGAATTAAGAGCTCATATGGAAAAGAAAAAGAGTATCGCAAAAGATTTCGATGGTGAAGACTCAGGCTATAGTGATATTGATTCGGGTGATGAAGAGGAGGAAGAAGAAATCGTTACAACCACTCAACCAAAACATGCTGAATATACTTTTATAAATAATACTGCTTGATTTGGTCATTAGAAAGAACTAAAGAAAAGAAAGAAAGGGCAAGCCCCTTAAAATTAATATTTTTTACTTCATTTTACAATAATTTTTAAAAATATATGATAATATTCATAATAACACTAAAAATAATACATTTACCAATTCTCTATTTACGTTAAGTCTTGTAAAAGATCAATAATCTTCTCTTTCAAATTTTTGTTGTTCTATTATAGCCTGCTTAATCTCTTCGTCTTCAATATCAGCATAAATGTCCTTTGAGACATATTTGAGCCCAGTTGCCTTTCTTTTCACATCATTTATCACTATTTTCGTTGTATATACCAACGATCCTTCCAGTTCGGAGATCTTAGTTACTTTTGCTTTACTGGGTTGTGTGCTCAATGGGTAGAATGTTAAGTTAGTGAAAGGGTCTTTGACTCCACGACTGAAGGTCTGATTTCTTTGTTCTAATATCTTACTATTGAACTCTCTTGTTTTAGATGCAATTTGGAACATCCACGTTGCATCGGTTTGATAGTTGACTAATGGCGTAGACGACAATGGAGTCGATCCACCATTTGTGTTGGAGTCACCAAATATATTACCCAATCGATTATTTCTCATGTATTCATTTGGATCAGCATATTCACCAGCAATATCACCATTATCTATGGCTCTTTGTTCCCAGAAATCATCAATTACCTTTTTACCACCTTTAATCATTTTAGCACCAAATTCACGGAATATAGATCTAGCAGTTACCAAATTAACTGATCTTCCTTTATATGAATTTGGAATAACACCTCGATCAATTAAATCCATCTTTTCATCATAAGTACAAACTTTCTTAAACAAAGACCTATGAGTTTTGAACAATAAGTATGAATCTCTAAACCCAACTAATCTAGCAGGCTCAGTAGATATCATATATAATCTTTTACCTTGGTCCAATATTCTGAAAGTTTTCATTCGAAATTCTCTATCCCCTTGCAAGTTACCGAATTCATCAATTTTTGCCTTACCTTTTTCATCTTCATGGCCAATCACAACTTCATCATTCGTGACATTTAATGGATTTCCATCTTCATCAAAGACTCCTTCCTCTAAAATGGTTATTTTCAACTTCTTTCTACCTCTCTTTTTGGGTAGTCTTGGCTCTTCTCCAGTCTCTGTCTTAACTTCGTTGGAATCGCCTTCTACTTCTTCCCTATCGCCTTCTTCCTCCTCCTCTTCCTCTTCTTCTTCTTCTTCTCTATCATCTTCATCATCTTCTTCTTCTCCTTCTCTATCATCTTCATCATCTTCTTCATCTTCTTCACGATCCACGTCTGCATCTTCATCAAGTTGTGCTTTTCTTTTCCTTCCTCTCCTTGCGACAACGTCTTCATCATCTTCATCGTATTCCTCTAATTCTTCACCGTTGTTCTTTTCTTCTTTGATATTTGCTTCATATTCTTCATCTTCAGTCGGTTCAACGTCTAACCCTGCTAAATTCACTCGGCGTGATCTGGACGAGCGCTGTGGTCTCAGAGTGTCCTCCACATTAAATTCTCCTCTTCTTGAGCTTGATCTACTGCTCGGCATTGATTTTGATGACTTAACAGTTGAATTCAATTGGCTGTTATTGTTAGGCATACGCTTATTTTTCTTTTTGTTTTGGATTCTGAAAGATTTCAAAAAGGTTTGGTCGTGCGCGTTTTTCTATAAATTAATTTTTATTTATCAAAGTTATATATTATATAACTATAATGTTTATTTTAAAATCTTTTAATTAATATATGTACAAGTGGGTTATATAGATAGGTATATATATATATATGTGTGTGTGTGTATATATGTGTGTATTGTGTTCATGTAATTAAAACACTCACAATTCATCATCCTTCTTTTCTTCGGGTGGTTTTTCATTTTTGTAAGCAGATTTACCATCAAGATATTTATCAAATGCATCATTTGTTTCTGGGAAGGGTCTCTTACCTAACAATCTAATCATATCTTCTCTAGTTATAAATTCCTTTTTCAAAAGCTCTTCAGCAACCAATTCGACTTCTTTGGAACGCTCTATCAACAATTGTTTACACTTTTGATAGCATTCACTAACAATTCTTTGAACTTCTTGATCTATAGTTCTATTGGTTTCGTCACTAAATGGCTTAGTCAAGTTATCGTCACTTTGAGTATCAGCATAATTGACCATACCAACTGCTTTAGACATACCAAATCTCAAAACCATTGATTGTGCTATATTGGTTACCTTTTTAAAATCATCGTGGGCCCCACTTGTAACTGAAGAAAAGTGAAGTTCTTCAGAAACTCTACCACCAAGTGTCATTATCATTCTGTCATTCAATTGTAAAGTAGACATTAAATATTGATCAGGTGGTAAGTATTGAGCATACCCTAAGGCACCTTGACCTCTTGGAATAATTGAAACTTTTAATAATGGATGGGCAAATTTCAAATACCATCCACAAATAGCATGACCTGCTTCATGATAAGCAACAATTCTTTGTTCTTCTGGATTTAAAAGTTTAGATTTCTTTTCAATACCACCAATCACTCTTTCAATAGCTAATTCAAAATGTCTTAAAGTGACAGCATTTGCATTAAATCTTGCTCCAATTAAAGCAGCTTCGTTACAAACATTAGCAATATCAGCTCCGGAAAATCCTGGAGTTAAAGCGGCTAATCTACCTGGTAAATCTTTATCAATATTTTCGGCCAATGTGATTTTCTTTAAATGAACTTGGAAAATCTCTTTACGACCCAGTAACTCAGGGTTATCAATGGTAATATGTCTATCAAATCTACCAGGTCTCATAAGTGCTCTATCCAAAATATCAGCTCTATTTGTACCGGCCAAAACAACAACATGATCAGAAGTATCAAAACCATCCATTTCAACTAATAATTGATTTAAAGTTGTCTCACGTTCATCGTTAGCACCACTGGCATTACCTTTCGAACGTTGTTTACCAATTGCGTCTATTTCATCAACAAAAACAATAGAAGGGGCATTTTCACGAGCGGTTTTAAATAAATCACGAACTCTTGATGCACCAACACCAACAAACATTTCAACAAATTCAGATCCTGACACGGAATAAAAAGGAACACCGGCTTCACCAGCAGTTGCCTTAGCAATTAAAGTCTTACCTGTACCTGGTGGACCAGAAAGAATTGCTCCTCTTGGGATTTTAGCACCAAGTTTTTCATATTTTTCTGGATTTTGCAAAAACTTAACAAATTCCATAACTTCTTCTTTGGCTTCTGACATACCAGCAACATCTTTGAATCTAATTTTAACGTCAGTCTCTTGATTAAACTTCTTTGCCGTGGATTTACCGAAGCCTAATGGACCTCCCATTCCTCCCATGGTAGCCTTTTTAGTCATGTAATAAATAGCACCAAGGAATAAAACAGTTGGAAGGAAATTAATAATCATCTTACTAGTACTTCCTTCATTCGTGAAAATCACTGGCAATCTCATAGAATCACTGATATTAAATTCATCCTGAGCTTCCCTCAAACCTCTTTCAAAGGCCTCCATAGATCCTATATTGAAATACAATCTTGCTTGTTGATGGAATTGACTTTTACCAACTTCATTAAGTTCAAGATATGCAGTTCTACCATTGACAACAATCAATCTTTCAACTAAATTCTTACCTAAGAAGTCCGAAGTAAATTTTTGGAATGTAATCTCGCCATCATTTTCTTGATTTATACTGTAAAGAATATAAGAAATTAAACCAAACAACAATCCGGTTTGAAAATATCTCATTGATGGTCCATTAAGATTCAATTCAAAGTCTAGTATCTTTCCATCTTCTTTTTTATTGTTGCTTGATTTCTTTCTGTCTTCTGGTTTTCGATTAGGAGAATCATTATTGATCTTAAACATGAATTCGCCTAAATCATCAACTTTTGGTGAATCTTTTACTGTCTTTCCTTGGAATTCTTTTTTCAAAGTATCTGAAAATTTTATAGAACTCATATATCTTGAATATTCAATGGGACAAAGTGGACTACTATATTTATTAGCTTCGTCTTGGAAAGGAACAGCAGTAAATGTATCAAATATCGAAATCCAGTCACCAAGTACTTCTTTTGAAATTTCTAACTTCTTGGAAGCTGCTGAAACTATCGTATCTCTATCAGCTTCAAGAGCAATGTCCGAGTAAAACCCTAATATTTTAGAAACTGTTTCATTTTCCACTTTCAATTCATCAACATAAATCAAATTATGCAGAAAGCAGTAATAAAGTTTAAAGAAATAAAGGACTTCTTCTTTTGTGAGCACATTATATTCTGGGTATTGTTCTTGAAATGAGTCAATTATATCATCAATGATTTCTTGTGGATTAATACTAACAAACGTCCTACGATCAAATTTCTCACATTCTTCTATAAACTTTTCAAGCATAAACAGTGATACTACTTTAAATCTATCAGTATATTCAATAGACAATGGATCAGTTTTGAAACTTAATGTAGTTCGAGATATATCATCTTCAAGTAAGGATTCCTTTTCTTTTTGTATTTGTAACTCAAGATTTGCTATCTGAGTCGTAATTCGAACCCTAGAAATAAACCCGGCAGTTTGATCAAGTTCAGTCTTCAACTGTTTGATCTTTTTCAACTGTTTCAGGAATTTTTCATCTTCGAGCTTTTTATTTTGATTCAAAAGACGTCTTGACAACTGTAATGATCTTATAAAGGTAGCAGGCTGAAGTTTCAGTCTAATGACTGACGTAACCCTCAAGCCTATCGACCTTCTTGCAATTCGGACACTCATCTATACTGGATGTACTCACTTTGGATCCGATGTCAACTAAGCTCTTTAGATGATTGATTGGTTGGTTGGTTTGTTTGTTCGTGACCCTTTTTTAAAAATCGCTTTAACCATCTTTTTTTCTTTCTCCCAAAATTTTCTTGTTCTATTTTTTTTGCCTTCCAAATTTTCTTTAAACTGCTGCGAAAAGTATCAATACTACAGAGAGATGATTTGTACAAATAAATAATGTATATTGTATGCTAAAATCATGAATCATATGGGCTATTCTCCTGGCAGGACCATTTCTTGGTCTGCTGGAATTCGTTTGTTGGTCGCAAACAAAGAACATACAAGACCAACTGAAGCTGTGGCTAACCCATATATAAAAGTTTTACGGATAGATATCATCAATTGATCCATCACTTCTTGTCTGACATTATCCGGTAAGAGATTAAGAGTTTCAGGCGAACTAAGAAACTGTTGAGGTGATACATCTATGAATTTTTTCTTGATATGGTACGGTAAAGCTTCAATTATCTTCGAAATGGACGATAAACCAGTGGATTGGAATATAACAGTTGATATAATGACTCCAACAGCACCACCTAAGAATCGAGAAAAGTTGGCCCAAGTTGTTACCAAGATTAATGAACCTGGTAAATCTGGTGGAGCCATTAATTGACATGATAGGATTGAACTTTGGATTTGAAATCCTGCTGAAATACCTATCACTACTAAGTAGCCAAATCTATCTTTAAAAGGGGTCTTTGCTGTCATTAATAGTAATAACCCACCACTAATCATACCAGCAATACCTGATAATAAAAAGTACGGTTTAACAATTCTAGTAACTTTTACAAGTATACCATTGGCAATGGCTGATAGTGTTGCACTTACAATTAATGGTAATAAATCAACACCTGATTGAAAAGCAGAATGACCAAGAATCAACTGAAAATAAACCGTTAAATAAGTGATATTACCTAAAAAGAATCCATAGTTGAAAAAGGCACTTAAACCAGAAAATAAGATTTGAGGAACTGTAAAGAATTCTTTAAAAAATATTGGACTTTTAGATAATATGAAATTTTCAAGTGCAAATGCTATAAGTAAGAAAAATCCTGATAAAAGTGTAAGTATAACAGGAGCTGAAAACCAAGGATACAGCAGACCACCAAAGGTTAATCCTAGTAATATTAATACCAAACCTCCAATTAGAAGAAAATTCCCAAGGAAATCGATTTTTTTAATATTGTCTAACATTCGACCTTTTGGTTTTGGAGGACGATAACTAAAGACTATGGTTAAAAAGGAAACAGCTCCTAGGGGGAGGTTGAGCCAGAAATTCCATCTCCAACTAACATGAGTTGTAAATACACCTCCAATAAACGGGCCCGCAACACTGGCTATAGAATAGGCAATTGCCATCATACTTAACGAATAACTTCGATGAGAAATAGGAATGGATTCTGAGATTATAATTGTTATAGTAGTAGTAATAGCCCCTGCTCCTAACCCTTGGATAACTCTCCCACCAATTAACATATCCATACTATTTGATAAAGCAGCCACTAATGATCCAATTTCAAATAAAGCTATACCAGCAATTAAAGTAGTTTTCCTACCAAAAACAATGGAAAGTTTACCATAAGTTGGAGTCAATGCACACATTGGTAATAAATATCCTGAACTTAACCAATCAATCTTTTCAAATCCATTGAATTCATTACCAACCGTAGTATAAATTGTTATAACAATAGTTTGATCTAAAGCTGCCACAAATAATGTTATAAAACATGCTAATAAAGTTAACCAAAGTTGAGTTCCATATATATAATGATCTGATGCTTTAGTACCATCACCAGCATTACTTTCATAATATTTACCATCGATTTTCTCATCATCTTTTTCATCATCACCGATTTTCACAACTGTCCTTCGAACTTCATATTGAGTATTTGAATCATATGGTGTAACTGCAACACTAGGGTCTACAGTACCAAAGAAAAATCCTGACCCAGTAGTCATAATATTCTTAGCTGGAATTGTAGTATCATAAGAGTAAAATGATATATATCACTTACCCGTACATATCTATCTATATATAAATACCAAGGATTTTTATATGACATAAGACCGACGACGATAATGGGATGTGATGTCAAATCACTATCATATGAAAACCGGAGATGGTAGAAATTCCAGATGGGGGAAAATACCCCAAATTTTTTTTCCCAGGTACCACGCCGGATTTAAAATCTTTTGTAATGTAAAATTTTTTTTTCCTAAAGCAGAGATATACCTGATTGCCAAAATATGATTATCTTCATATCTAATAATAATTTAACCGGCATTAACTATATAGATAAATATAACAATGATAATAACAATGAATATAGAATATTTTTATGGAAATCTATCTATATGTATATATATATATATCTAAATAACTAACGGACTAATCCCAGGTAAAGGGATAGTAGTTATAAAATGAATGAAACTTCTCAGAAGTAAAACAAGTAAAAAGGATTGAATGAATTAATTAATTAACAATAATAAAAAAAAACACGACAAGGGGATTATGGAGAATTGAAAAAACTAGTAATAGTATTATTAAATCATAGGTTAGAAGCAAACATTATTTTAAGCTTCCTGCTTGTGAGATAATATAACCTCTAAATTGGAGATTTGTTGAGATAATTCATGGGTTAAGTCATCCTTTTGAGCTTCTCTTTGATCAAGGGTTATGAAGGTTCTCTTACCTCTTGCAAACCAATAAATCAAACAATAAGCTCCGTATACAACAATGACAACACAAACATAATTCATATTACCGGCAGTAACGGGCATAACAGCCGGTAAACTATAGAATACAGTTGCGAAAACAGTCCATCCAAGTGTAACATAATTGGCTACTAATCCAAGTTTACCTAAATAAAATGGACCCCATTGAACATTTTCTCTTCCCTTAAGTAATAAAAAGAAAACTGGTACAGCATAAGATAATAATAAAAAGATAATACAACCAATAACCATAGCATTATAAGCAGTACTTGAACCCATATAAATACATCCAATGACAGCACACCAAGCACACGACATAAGATGAGCATTCACTGGAACACCAGTTCTTGTATTAACCTTGGACCAATATCTTGAACCTGGTAAACCATTATCTCTGGCAAATGCCCAACATAATCTTGCTTGCCAAGTATGAGAGGCAATATTACAACCAATAGCAGTTAATAAAATCAAAAATTGCAATCCAACTGCACCTGCCTTTGATCCAACAACTTGATGGAAAATATCCATAATTGGAACACCTGTATTTGAATTATAAATCAGTTCCAAATCTTTAATTGAATAAAACATGGCAATTGAATAAGAAAATGAAGTAACAAATCCAATAATGACAGTACCAATAATTGCAATTGGGATTTGTTTTCTTGGTTCTAATAATTCTTCAGCCATATGAGTTGCGGCATCTAAACAAGAAAATGACCAATTTGGATTGATTAAACCAACAATAAAGGCAATCCCACTTGAATTCCAACCAGTACCATTAGTGAAATCAACAAATACAAATTTAGAGCTTCGGAAATCACCATCTGCTTTAGCTAAAACAACAACAGTAATAATGAAAAATGAACATAATGAAATATATAAGGAACTTTTTGAAATGGCAGGTAAAGGTTTTTCCCAAAGATTAAAGAAAAGTAACAAGACATTAGCTATTTCATAAGTGATAAAAACTGTCCAAGTTTTGATTTCTTCATCAGGATGATATAACATATACATACCAACAACTGATGAAGCAATTGAAATGGTGACAGAAGCAGATGTAAAAACAGCACCTGCCCAAGCAAAAGCACCACACATATAAGAAGCAAATGGGCTCCATTTCTTTGGTGCCAACTTCATACTCCAATATATTTGTCCTCCAGCAGAAGGAAAGGCACTAATTAATTCACTTAAAGTAATAGCAATGAACATGGAAATAAAGGCAACAATTATAATCCCATAAACCACCATCATTGGACCCCCACTACTAATGGAAGTAATCAAAGAGGCCGAGATCCCAAACCAAGAGTTGGTTAAACCAAACCCAACTCCCAATAATGAAATGATGGAGAAATTTCTTCTTAATTCAGGAGTATAACCAGTTTCTTGAACCAATTCCAAATTGGCTTGAGCTTCTTCTAATAATTTACCAGCCTTCCTTTCATCGGCCATAGCAAGGGTATCTATACCTGTAGCACCACCAGCATGATGAGTATGATTGGATATAAAGTCTTGGATTTCACCATAAGCAATACTTTGAACTGGATGAACTTCAACTTTTCCTGTGCTTCCTTTTTCGGAGGGAGGACTTGACATCTTGTGACCGTTAAATTATTTTTTTAATTGTTTGGGTGAAGTAGTAGTAGTACTATTGATGGATGGTTAATGTTAAAAGGGGAAAATGTTAAAAGGACGAAGTATATATATATATATATTTGAAAATCAGATAAGCCTGGAAATTAACGAATTTATATAAAAATGTAAAATTGTTGATAGATCAAAAAAGTTTTATTTATCCGCTACCGTTATCTATTTAGGTTAAAATTAAAAACTGAATTCACAAAAATCAATACATGTATAATTATTTTAAATTATATCATAAAATATCATCATTATGGATATATCAGAATAGGAAAGAAAGTTCATTCCAAACTACTTTATTCAGGGACGGAATATTAATTAACTTTAATTTCATTAATATTAGATAAATTAAAAGTAAAATTAATCGGTGATCTATCCATCTATCTATCTACCTATTTTATATCATGATAATTTCAACCTTAATAATAATATAATATAATATAATATAATATAATATAGATTCAATATGATATCTAGCAATTTAAACAAAAAGTATGGAGAAGAGTGATGAGTGATGAGAGAAGAGATGATGAAATTATATCCAATCAATCTTATCAAATTATAATACAATAGTTAGTAAGTAGTAGGTAATAGTAATAGAATCATCTACTACTAGTAAAAGCTATAGTTTCCAAAATAATTAAATGAATTTTGTATTGTCGAGATATCATTACCCTTTTGGGTTCATAAGTCCCAAGTATATAATTAAAAAAAAAAAAGAAATGCCGCCAAATTTTTGATGTGCCTCTCTTCGTGTTTTTTGATTTGATAACGATAAGAAGAAATTAAAAAAAAAAACAATCACGTGTGAA
Source organism: Scheffersomyces ergatensis (assembly GCA_030575095.1). NCBI lineage: Eukaryota > Fungi > Ascomycota > Pichiomycetes > Serinales > Debaryomycetaceae > Scheffersomyces > Scheffersomyces ergatensis. The sequence continues at coordinate 73,739 of JAJMHX010000030.1, read as the reverse complement.
ATGGCACGTTGTTTATATATTGGTATTGTATATACTCTATTAATCTAACATACCTCTCTTCTCAAACTGAAAACCTATGTATCTTTCAAATATCATCACCGTTGCAGGCAATAACATTCTCGGATCATCAGTATCAAAATAGGAAACATTTATAGATTTGGTTTATGTTTGTTTGATAGATATCTTCAATGAATTGTATGTCTATACATGGGATAGGTAGTAAATCATTAACTGCTGTCGATTCTATACTTTAATATATCTTTATCCCAAATTTTATATTATATTATATTAGATAGTTGTTATAGCCGTTCCCAGCTCAACCACTTAAATTATTGGTCTCCTGTCTTCGCTAACATTAATTAATAGTATGAAGTTATTCAATTTACGGGGACTGTATATAAAGAAAACTTTTGGAGGAATTAAAATCGGGGGATTCCGAAATCAGATCTATATTTAATTTATAGTCAACTAATATTTCACCACAATTTCGACAATTCAATTATAATTTAGTTTGATTTCTGTTTAAATATATATATAGAGAGAGAAGCATAGATACATCCAAAGAAAACTGGATCATATACAATAACACATCAAGAGAGAAATAAATCAAAAAATGGTTAAACAATTATCACAAGAAGAATTTCAATCCCAAGTAGTCTTAAAATATACTGATGTTATTGGTAAAAAACTAGGAGGGAAAGTTTTGCAATTCTCAGATCAATTCTTTGCTGATGCTTCTAATTTGATCGAACCAAAGGCTCCTATCAGGGATGCCACTAGATTCACCTATGCTGGTGCCTGGTATGATGGTTGGGAAACAAGAAGACATAATGAACAAGAAGCCGATTTTGTCATTATTAAATTGGGAGTGTCATCTGCTAAATTGATTGGGGCTGAAGTTGATACTGCATTCTTTAATGGTAACCATGCACCATTCATTTCAGTTGAAGCCATTCAAGTGTTTGATAATAAAGATAATGATGATAATATTGATTTTGAATCATATAATTGGGAAACTGTTATTTCAAAAATAGAATGTGGACCTTCTCAAAGACATTTCTTTGTACGAGATCAAATTACTGAAAAAAATTATACCCATGCAAGAATAAGAATGTATCCAGATGGTGGAATTGCAAGATTTAGATTATATGGTTCTGTTATTCCAGTCCATCCTCAAGTGAAAGATACCATATTGGATCTTGCCTCTGTCAATAATGGTGGGGTGGCCGTCAATGTAAGTGATCAACATTTCGGATCGGCTGATAATTTGTTATTACCAGGAAGAGGCCATGATATGTCTGATGGTTGGGAAACCACTAGATCAAGATTGCCAAGTCATGTTGATTGGGTTATTATTAGATTGGGTGCTGTGGCCAATATTAAACAAATCATTATTGATACTGCCCATTTCCGAGGAAATTTCCCACAAAAGGTTAATGTTAAAGCCATTCATGTCGATGATGAATCAAAATTACCATTTTATAATGATGTGAATGCATGGGATGAATTGGTTCCTGATTCTAAAACTGGTCCTGATGCTGAACATTCTTATGATATTGTTGATGTACAAAAAAAATCCACTACTTATTCTCATGTATTATTGACCATTATTCCAGATGGTGGAGTCAAAAGAATCAGAGTTTTCGGAACCATTGTTTAAAAGTATATTATGTTTGATTTTTACTAAATTAATAAAATAAAATAGAATAAAAAATTCTTTATATATATATTTTATAGGCGGCCTCATTGAAAAATTATATTTTTTGTATGGAGAGAATATTTTTTTATTGTAAATTTATTCTAGTAATCTTCTTGTCTTTGGCCAACGAGAGACATGACATGTCAAGAGAATAAGAATATAAAGAAGTTGATAGTCTGTATAGGCCAACGAATACCTATAAATGAAATATTCAATAATTCCACCAAGAACCCACTCGATATATTTTCTGAAACATCTCAATACCAAATCTTAAATCATATTCAAACTACAAATATAATTAACAATAATCCTTATTATGTCAAATTATTCCTAAAGTATTACTTACATTCAATTGAAAGGACCAATCTAGAAGTCATTGAAGAAATTTATGAACTTTATTGTCAACCGAAAATCCTTAACTCAATAGAATTAAGTCCAACTAGTACTGATATATTACAGTATCCAATCGGTGGGTTCTCTTCAACTGATACTGAAACTACTTCTACTATCTTGATAAAGGAAAGCCCGAAACTCATATCTGGAATTAATACTACGGGATTACGAACGTGGGAAGCGTCTATTTTTCTTTCCAACTATATAAATGATAAACAACTATCACCTTATGATCTCAAGGATAAAACTATATTAGAATTGGGCGGCGGAACTGGATTATTAAGTTTATCAATCCTCAAGAATAATGCTACACGCCTCCAAGATGACCGTAGCTATACTTATGATATTAATAAATTGATCTTAACTGATGGTTCACTTACAGTATTTGATAATTTTAATGAAACTTTAATATTAAATGATATACCGAATGATAATAATATAATAAAATGTCAACAATTGTTATGGGGAACGACCAACGAACAAGATCCAGAAGCTTTTATTCAATTACCACCTCCAAACGTAGATATATTAATTGCTGCTGATGTTACTTATGATTCAAGAATCTTGGGTTTACTATGTAGTACAATCCATGATTTCTTTACCTATAGTAATACTAAATTAGCCATTATATCTGCTACTGTTAGGAATCCCGATACAATCCGAGATTGGGAACTTAAGTTGGATGAATGGTTTAGCACTAACAGTAAATATGATTGGACAATAAGATATACAAGTTTGAAACCAGAAGAAATAGAGTCAGTGGTTACATTCAGAAAGGGGACTCCTGAGATTAGAATATATGAAATTGGATATAGAGAATAATAGAATTCATAATGTATAGCATGAATAGTTTAAAGTGTATGTATATTCAAATAGGGTCCTAAATAATTATTTATTCATGTATTTTTATTTATTTATTTATTTTTTTGCAATTATATTCACTCTATAATCAAGGCAGACTTAAACGATTTTATTTTTGATCATACCATCGACAGTATCACGAACTGTATCCTTGAAAGAGTATGGTTTCCAATCAAAAACTCGTTCAGTCTTTGCATTGTCGACTCCACGTGGAAAGTAAGCAAAAGGACTTTTATCATTTTCATCTTCTTTGGTAGGGATCTTAGCAACTAATTCAGGATGTGTATCCTTGTACAATTCTCTAACCACCTGTTGAAATTCTAATACCATTTGAATATCACCTCTACAACACATGAATCTTTCTCCAGCAGCTTTAGGATTTGTTAACGCAGCAATATGAAGAAATGCAACATCTCTTACATCTGATACAACGTATCTTTCATGAGGAGCTCCATTTTCAAGGAAAGTTCCATCAATGAACATCTTGAATAATTGCAAGGAAGCTGAAAAGGCAGGAGTATTGTTTAAAGTAGGACCAATAATGAAACAAGGATTGAAAACTGTTACATCAAATCCAATGGTATCCTTATTCAGCTTAACATACTCAAAAGCTGCCCTTTCAGCTAAACATTTTGAAATATAATATGGTCCAAGGTCTTTTGTAATTACAGTGTAATCATTTTCAGTGAAAGGTTCTTTAATATCAGGAGAAAGACCAAACCCAATGGAAGCAAAAGATGAAGTTACAACCACACGTTTAACAGTCTTGGCTTTATGGGCATTTTTCATGATTATTTCTGTTCCATTAATAGCAGGAATAATAAAGTCACCCATTGTTTTAAGGGTATGGGAGATAGGTGAAGCAACATGTAAGACATATTTAACATCTTTGAAGTTTTCTTCCCATCCTTCATCAGAGGATAAATCAGCCTCAAATACAACTAAATTTTTTTCAACAATTTCTTTGGTTAATTTATAACTTGAAGTATAAAGGGATTCACGTAATTGTTGTTCCTTTTTAAAGCTTCTGACTGAAGTTCTAACAGTATGACCAGCCTCTAATAATTGCAAAAGGATGAATGAGGCAACATGACCTGTGCCTCCAGTAACTAAGTAAATATCCGACATTTCTAATATTTGAATGGTTTGATTTGAATTGTGTTCTAGAACTGACGATTGAAGGTATTAAACAGGATATATCAAAGTGTTTATATACACTTGAAACCTTCAAATAGGCTGAAAGTCAAAAGTTGCAAATATGGCCGAACTTTCGCACTCATTCCGAAAGTTCGGCCGTCTGACATGATAATTTGCATCACCTCATAAAACATTGTTATAACACCCTACAAGTTTCCATTTATAATCTTCCTCTATCAGCTGACTGCTTCTTGATCTAAGTAATAATGGCTGCCCCCACTCAACCAGGAATGGGCAATCATTCCTGCCTATTACTGATACGGCATCCTTTGATAGATATAGTACAAATCTACTTCTGTAGTTGGTGGCTTTACTTTTCAATTTTAGAACAACTTCCTGTTACTGAAACCTTTAGTATATAACCTTCATTTTGATCATCTTGACTATTTGTTTATACTTATTTTCTTATTTTCTTTCTATTTAATATTCTCTGTAGTTATTAACTATTGGGTTATAATAATAAAAATATAGTACATGCGCTACCATAATCAAAATACCTGCATACAGACTGGCCAATAAAATTGATTCAACTTTACCGAGACTGGTTAAAAAAAATTTGTTTAGAATGTTGAAAAGTTAACAGTTAAAGGTTGTATTTTGATTTTTATTATATTCTATAACTTTAAAGGAAAGGATAATAAGAATGGCTGTTAAAAGATTTCCAACCCCAGTGTTTAAGTACTACTGGCCATACGCCGTTGGTGGTATGTAATTGATATTTTTTTATTTGTTTAATTTCGACCATGATAGAGAACTAAAGAGTAATAAGGATAGCAAGAGGAATCAATATTGATTTAGAGTACTAAAATTACAATGTACCCAGATGGTGATGGATATTTGTTTAGTTGGAAGAGGTCAGATTAGATTGATCAATTGACAGATAGTTATAAATCAGGCTGTATTTATGCAAATCATGAAATTAAAGAGTACCATAATACCATACCATTGTATATCCTTCACATTTCATAACATATAATATCATAATTTCATCAGTTTAATAATCCAAATCATTGGTCAATAAATCAAAATACGTGACTTGTCGTTCTCAATTCATTTATTTGAAGCCTTACAACCCCATAATTGAAAATCAATATATAAACACTAACTAACTTTCTTTTTCTAGCTGGTATTTCATACTACTTAATCTGGAAGGCAGGTATTGCATCCATGAACTCTGATGAATTCATCAATGATCCAAGACATCCAAGATTTGCTAAAGGTGGTAAATTCATTGATTTGGAAAAGAGAGAATAAATGTTATTGTAGCATCAAAATGAATTCTAATTCAATTCAAAGTCAATTCCATTCTATTTAATTAATTCAAAAATGAAATCTAAAATACCAACCAAACCAAACTCCATTAAATATACAATTAATAAACATATAAAAACGTATGGTCAAAATGCTATACTAATGTCATGTCATGTCATGTCATGTCATTTTCAAAAATAATAAAATAAAGCACCATTCTTCACATATGATGTAAATTGATAACAAGTTACATCTATTATCATTATTATTACAACTTCTACTTCTTCGTTTAGAAAAAAATACACATATACTTATAATATTATTAGACTTAAATGTAGTAAACTATCATAATTCGAAAACCGTTTAACCGTAGTAAAAATTTGAGTCTCGTGATATTTATCACATGCTCTCAGTTTACACCAATAAAGAGATGACCAAACTGAATTTAGTAAGCAAACTACCACAATAATCTCGGAACCGAGACTCCGTTAGATATGACAAACATCTCTTTATCTTGATCTTGATCTAGAGTTTGTATATATATACATATCTGTGTACCTTACATTATCACAGTATCTCATATCATATCATATCATATCACTTTACGGCTCACATACATTCACACATCATGTCATTAATTACTAGGCGCCAGCTTAGTTCCTTATACCACCCATTACAAATCAGTAAAAGATTCTTAACTTTTAAGACATTACCTACCCCCAATGAAAATGCATTGAAATTCATATCACCAGAGGCTACAATATTACCACTAGATGGTAAAACATTTGAGTTTACTTCATTACTACAATCAGTTCACTCTCCTCTTGCATTGAAATTATTGAAAGTAACTGGGGTAAGATCAGTCATGTTAGGATCTGATTTCTTAACTGTTAATAAACAAGATCATACTAATTGGGCTAACTTAAGACCAGAAATAGTTGAATTATTAAATGAATTCCTCGAATCAAAGAAAGATCCAGTTGTAACGAAAGAATTCATAGATAAATTACAACAAGAAGAATCTGAAACCGAAGATGATTCAGAAATAGTATCCATGATTAAAGAATTGATTGAGACAAAAATAAGACCTGCCATTCAAGATGATGGTGGTGATATTGAATATAAAGCATTCGATGAAGAAACTGGATCAGTGTTTTTGAAATTACAAGGTGCTTGTAAATCATGTTCTGAAAGTGAAAATACTCTTAAAAATGGTATTGAATCTATGTTAATGCATTATATTGAAGAAGTCAAACAAGTCGAACAGATCTTAGATCCAGAAGAAGAAATCGCCTTGAAAGAATTTGATAAATTGGAACAGAAATTAAATAGAAGAAGTGCAAGTCCAGCTCCAGCTGCTCCACCTCCATCTTTATAAGTTTGTTATTGTATTTATTCGCTCATTTAATTAATTATTTATTTATTTATTTATAAAGTTATACTGTTACTTACGTAAACTCTCTATTCCTTTTAAAATCTCTTGTCTAACCTCGTACAACTGTATTTCTGTATCAAATTTCTTATTAATATCTTTAGATAATCCTCCATCAATACAATCCTGACTAATACTTAATCTAATCTCTTCAAACAAATCGTTTAACCAAGCCTTCGAAAACTTAGCCCAACTCTTTGAAACATTATTGAAACCAATAACTAATCCTAAAGAGCCTAATGCAATAGCTGAATTTAATGAAAATTCGAAATAATAATATCCAAGAAATGAAATTATTGACACAGGAAGTTGATATAATAAGAATGCTCCTGTAATTGATTTATATACTTCGGGTTGAATTTCAGTTGAAATTCTTTCATTAATTATATCATTTTTCAATTCAAATAAAGGATTTGAATCAATTTGATTAATTGATCGGGCTTGGATTTTCCCATTAAGATAATTATATTTTTCAATACTTTTATTCATGAATTTCTTATTAAAGAAATCTTTTATTTCATATTCAATATTATCATTTTTAATATATAATTTCCACCATGATAATTTCTTATTAAAGAATTTCTTTATTTGTGGTTTAAATTCATTTTGTAATTCTTGATGAACAAAATCTCCAAATTCATTGATATCTTTTATTGATTGATTTCTAATATCTTGAATAGATTCAGGCTTGGTGACAGTTTGTTCAATTGACTTCATGATATCATTCAATGACCAATCTAAAAGATTTTGGGTATCAACATACCATTCTAATGTCTTTAATAATTCATAAATATTACTATTTTGAATAGAGTTTATATAATTTGTAGCTGCCTTAGTATCATTAGTTAAAAAGTCTTCAATACCTTCATATAAAACTTGGGAATTTATTTTAATGATGTGATGGAGGAAATTATCATGATTGATATGTATTGGAGAACTTTCTGTGGATACTGGTGTATATTCTGAGTTGTCAACAATTGTCACAAGTATTTTATCTGATGGAAATTCATTGTTGTTTAAGGTTGTTGATAAATCATTGGTGACTCGAATATAAAATTGAACATCATCAAGTGATGAACTTCCAACTGGATATTCAATTAATTCAATATTATTCTTAACTGAAGAACTACTGTTTTCATTAAATAGTTGTCTATATTCACTGCTTAATATTGGAGAAGGGATATTATATATATCTGTGTTTGGAGTTTCAGTGGTTCCAGTAAAAATTGGCGAATATTTGAATATATTGATTTTATCATTCTTCCTTGCTTTGATGCTATTGAACCATACGTTATTATCTTTAGCCAATGGATCACTTAACAATGTTTCAATGAATTTGGTAGGTTGAATATCATCATAAATTATTCCAATTTTTAATGTTTGAATGGCAAATTCTTGAGCTTTAAGAGTCTTAAAACTATTAATTTTGGAATTTATCACAGAATCTTGAGGGAATGTATTAGTATATAAACTTAAATAGGATGTTATTGATTTGAATTCAATGTTTGATTCTTCGTGTTTCGGTATATTTGAAATTATCAGTTGAGAAGGAGCTATATTTATAGTGGTAGAACTAGACACATTCTGACGCGATTGATATCCATGGCATATAAACTGTGAGTTTAATATTTCATTTAATTGAAATTGACGTTTCATGATACCATATCCATGTCGTATCACTGGTTTAGATGGTAACATGATTTGAATCTAGTATTTTTTCCTATTAGTGATGTAAATCTTGCAATTGTAATTTGCCTGTTCCAGTTTGATCAATTCCTGATACTAATAAAACCAAATGATTTAGAGTCGAACCTATTTGAACTACTGATTCGTATACAAAAGTTATATATATCATCAATGAAGGTTTTCTTGATTGACAAACCAGGTGCCTGTATATAACGTCTTGACCTTGGAATTTAAATAATTGACAAAAATAATTATCACCTCAAGTTTACTGTAATTGAAACTGAAATCGTTCTACCTTGAAGTGGTAACATTGGTAGTGATAATGTCATTATCCAGAACCAATCAATATGTTCAGAAAACTATCAAGGCAATTAAGAAATACTATACATTCATTGGCCCTGGGTTGGTGGTGAGTGTTAGTTATATGGACCCCGGAAATTATCTGACATCTGTATCATCAGGTTCAATGTATCAATATAAATTATGTTTCGTGATATTCATGTCTAATCTATTTGCTATAATTCTACAGTCTTTATGTGTCAAATTGGGTACGGTGACAGGTTTGGATTTGGCAGAAATGTGTCGGGCCCATTTACCATTTCATTTGAATTTATTCTTATATATTTGTACTGAATTGGCCATTATAGCAACAGACTTGGCAGAAGTGGTAGGAACAGCTATTTCCTTGGAAATTTTATTTGGTATACCATTGATTTATGGGGTTTTAATAACAGTTTTGGATGTTCTCATAATATTGATGGCTTATAAAAAGGATGGTTCAATGAAACAAACTAGATATTTTGAAATTTTGGTATCAATCTTAGTTTTTGGTACTTGTGTTTGTTTTATTATTGAATTATTCAAATGTAATTTTGAACCAGGTGCTTGGAAATCAATTCTAAAAGGATTTTTACCTTTGAATAGAGAAGTTTTCACTGAACCAACTGCTTTATTTTTAAGTTGTGGTATAGTTGGAAGTACGGTTATGCCTCATTCCTTATTTTTAGGTTCTGCCTTGGTACAAGCAAGATTGAAAGAGTATGATATCAAAAATGGCATCATTAATGATATCCAACGTAACAGTGAAAGTGAAGTAGATGATGATTATAGACAAGATGACAATGGTTCTATTGCATCTGAAGAAATACAAGATTTAGCACCAGAAGGTGAAACTTTAACTTATACACTCCAAAAGATTAGAAGCATATCTGATGGTTCTAAGCTTTTAAACAAATATAGACCATCATATAAAGCCATCAAGTATTGTTTGAATTTTTCATATCTTGAATTGATATTATCATTATTTATCGTTGCTGTGTTTGTTAATTCTTCCATTTTAATCGTGGCTGGGACAACTTTATATGGTAAGCCAGATGCAGCAGATGCCGATTTATTATCAATTTATGAAATGTTGTCATATTATATCTCTCCAGCTGCTGGTTTATTATTTGCCTTATCAATGTTATTTTCTGGTCAAAGTGCTGGTATTGTATGTACGATGGCGGGTCAAATCATTAGTGAAGGATTCATTAATTGGGCTTTGAAACCTTGGATAAGAAGAATAGTGACTAGAACATTGGCTATAGTTCCTGTGATCATTGTCATTAGTATATTAGGTAGAGAAGGGGTTTCAAAAATTATGAATTCATCACAAGTTGTATTAAGTTTTATCTTGCCAATTGTTAGTGCTCCATTGATCTATTTCACTTGTTCCAAAAAGTATATGACAGTTTATGATACTTCTGAGTTGGTACCTAGCGATGATGAAACCAGTCTATTATTAAATAGTTCAGGTCAAACAACTCCAGCAAATGATTCATTGACAGTAAAGAAGATTACTTTTGAAAATGGGACATTTTTGAAAATAACAAGTATTTTAACTTGGCTTATTATAACATTCCTAAACATTTATTTAGTTATAGCTTTTGCAAATGGTGCTGATATATAACACATTATAGAATTACAAATACATTTATTAATTATACATAGCTAAGAGAAATGGAACTGTAAAGTAGAATAGTCTTCACAATCTATTCTTCTTTTTATAAGTATTATTTCTTAAATTTGGTAATCTTGCAGATGAAGATGATTTGTTAACAGAACTATTCACCAAGGAAGCTTGAACTCTAGATGGAGGAAGGCCTGGTAACAGCCCATTGTATTCCGTAGTTAAAACAGGAATTTTTGAACTGAATTTCAATGAGGATGTTAAGTCTTGTGGTTTCACTTTATATAATTGAATTCCTAAACTTAATAATTTAGTTACCTTATTATAAATTCGAACTTCTTCAACAGCTGGTGGTAAAATATTTCTTATATCACTTGCAAAATATCTTTCTTGTCTTAATTTATTTAACTTTAATAAATTGGATGAAATTAATCTTTGTAATGCTTTTGGGGATGAAATCAATTGTTTCTTAGCTTCTTTAATGGATTTAAAATCTAATTGTTTTTCTGGATCCCAATTTACAAGATTTGCAATGTTAATTTCTTTGACAGATTCTTCTATTGGCTCTTCCGGCTCATCAATTTCAATTTTGTCTTCTATGTCATCTTTTTCTTCATCAATTTCCTCTTCTATGTCGTCATCTTCTAATTCTACTTCTAAATCTTTTACATCACCATCTTGATCAACAATTTGCTTTGTACTGATATATTTTTCTTTGATTTTTCTGATTTCATCGAATCCAATGTGATTCAACCAAATTTGACCCTTGAACTCATCGGTTATAATTGAATCTTTCAGGTCTACTTGAAAAGCAAAACTTCTAAAACTATCACCAGTGGAAGGAACAAAAGTCACTGTATTTGATAATGGTTCAGAGTCGAATCCTCTGTTTTGTAGAATGCTTAACTTTGGTTTGTCACTTGAACTAGTTGCTTGGTTAGAAGCGGATGGTGCTTGAATTTGAGATGATTGTTGTAAAGACAAGACATTAGGAGGCTTAGCGATATTAGTAGAATAATTAAGCCAAGTTGGAACTGCTAATGTATACCATATGGGATGAAAGAAATCACTCAATATTTCTGTTGATTGCAGATCCAATGGAGTTGGGATTTTGATATTGATAGGAGACAAACCATCCAACGTTGAAATATTTCTAGTTACATCTTTGGTTATTGGTATTATTTTGGAAACAGAATAATCTTCTGGAACAATTGCAGGATTGGTATCCAATTCTGATCTACCTATTAAAGATGAAAATAATGGTTGAATAGACTGTTTAGGTGGTTGAGTACTTTGATTTTGATTTTGATAATGAGGATAAGAAGGAGGAGCCTCTGGTTCTTCGGCTTTTGAGATATAAGTGATAACTTCTCCATTTGTTAAACTATAAGTAGTGGAAATTTTATTGAAATCTTCACTTAATTGAGTTTCCAATTCTGAACTTTGATATTTAGTCTGTGATTGATATAATCTATAATGATGTTTACTTAATTCCTTCAACAATAATTCAGTTGAAAATTTATAGAAGAAATCAATATCATTATATTCTTTGGAACCTAATTTGAATTGAGAGATCTGGATTGAAGCAACTGTTTTAATATCATGATAAAGTGTATAAGGAGAAGAATTAAATTCTCCATTTTGATATTTCTTTAGTATACTTGTAGTTTCACTACCAGATTTATTATTCTTTAAAAACGTAACATAGGAAGGAAGAATAAGTTGTGGATCTTGTTCATGGAAATTAACAGGAAGAACTGTTTGGACTAAGATCTTAGTATCTTTGTCTGTCTCTTGATAAATTCTAAACAAATCTTGTAAGATCGTAGGAAAGAAGTCTAAATAATGTAAATAGTTAGTTATATTGTTATCATTGGAGTAAATCGTTATCGGTAACGCTTTCAGAAACACAGGAGTGTAATACATACCATCTGTACCCAGGACTATCTTCTCTTTCCCTTTTGTCATAGTTTGCGATTAAAGTGATGATTCAAGAAGTTTTGTTATACAGTATTACTGAAAAAACAAATTATAATATACTATAAAGCTATTCAATTCTTTTTGTTGTTCTTCACACCATTTGGATTTTTCTTTTTTAACTTTTTTCTTTTCAATTTTGATTTTTCTCAACGCGATTATTGTTGATTATGTAAGCAACATATTACTTTATAAGAAACCAATTCTCTTTAGGTTTAGATATCTCAATTGGATCACTAGGCAGTCTGGTAGATCCACTGTTCATGAGTTTGAGAGAAGCTTCTACTACTGTGTCTGATGGATTTCCTCTCCTGCGTGTCCAAGCTTCAAGATCATCCCAGTATAAATTTTCTGTGGCGAAGGAAGAAGGGATCGTCATTTTCATTTTAAGATTATGGATATTTGCACTATTTGAAAGTATTCCTGCTTGTTCATAAAAATAGTCTAGCTTCTTCTGCTTTGGGTCTAAGCTTGACGATGTGTTGAGTATCAGCACTTGGGTTTTAGGGAAATGATTATCTCTAGCAGTCACTCTCTGGGATTCTTTGCGTTTGAACTTGTTTACATTTCTCTTGTTGGTTTCCCCAGTTAGCTTGACAGCTCCTTTGCAAATTGGTATAACCTTCTCTAAACCTTCAAATGTCTGAGAATTATCTGAGGCATTGATTTGTAATTCTTCTTCTAAATCACCTTCAAACATTGAAAAACTCCAATCATTTCCTTCTTTATTTTGAGTACTTGTAGAGATTTCATTGATTTGATTCATTGTTGTATCTTTGGTTGTATCTTCAACTTCGTATGTACTGAAAACCGAATCATCAAACATGTCTAACTCGTTGTTTTTGGTAGCTGAGCAACTCAACTCTACTTCTTCGTCTGTTTCCTCGTCTTTTTCCATGGTACCAAGTATATCTATTTCTTGGCTGATGTTGGTATCGAGGGCCTTCGTCTTGAGCAAAATGGAAGTTTGAAGGAGCAACCATTTTTCAAGTTCAAAATCTATTAATTGGATGTTACTTGAATCATTTTTAGAATCAAATTCTGATGTTCCAATTCCTGTAATAGATATTATCCATAAGATAGGCTTAAATTGTAAAGCAGCAGTAAATATATTTTCAATTTCCCTTTTAAATTTAATATATAGTTCACTTGTATGAAAAAGAATCCTACCATTGATTGAAACCACCTTATTACTTGAGTTTCCAATTGAGTTTAAAGGAATTGGATCTTTTGTAGAGAGAAAACTGATGATTATGTTGTCCTTCAATTTTATGTCATGTTCTTCAATAAATCTCACCTTAAGACTAGAAAGTTTAGGGTAATATATGTATAAGATATCTAGCCAAGAAATTTTAGAAGGCAAGGTAAGGTCACGATCATGTTTGATACTTCCAGATCCAATATATTTTAAACTAAATTTAATATCTCTAAACATTAATGAATAGTTTAGAACACAATTTCTTATTTGACTGAAATTAAAATTGGTACGTTTTAAGAGATAAACATACCTGACAGGATAAACATTTTCAAATAATTTATTCAAAGTAATAGAGTTACCCAGATGAAATTGAAATAATTCTTTGAAATTAATATCTTGAAGATATGATTCTTTTACTGTCCACAGTTTACCAAAGACTTCATATTTTGATTTGGTTGAGAATTTCATACCACCGGAAATTATTTGGTTAATTTGAAACAAACTAGACCCTCTATCTCCATACATTGACCTATTGGTGATTCCTTTCAGACTGACATTATCAACTAATCCAAGTAAATCGAAATTGATGTCAGGAATCCCAACTCCGTTATCAGTTACCTTTATATAATTCAAACCGCATGTTTTCAAATCTAATTCAATTGAGATTGAAGTAGCGTTGGCATCGATACTATTTTCAATCAATCTCTCCATGACCGTTACTTGCAGAGTGATGACACTGGTTGATGTTACTAAGGATGAATCCTTGGTAGATAGTTGCTTTATGGCCGTCATTATGTGCTATTTGACCACTACTTATGTTTTTGCAACACCAAAAACTTTTGAATAAATTTGGTACAAAATTCTCAAAGAAAAACAAAAATTTACAGTAATAATGAGAGTTTATACATTAATTATATTACATAAATTAAGTTCTATAATGAACCTCTTCATCATCATCGTCTTCTTCATCTTCTCCAAACTCATTCAACAAACCAGCCTTCAAAATAATGTTATCCCAATCACTGAATAAGATAATTGTGGTTTCAATTAATCCAATCAATATCATCCCACTTCCAATACCTAACCATAAACCAATTAATTTTAGACCAACAGTTTTACTTAAAACTAAGGCTAAGGGAATAGCAAAGGCATAATATGTTACAAAATTTACAACTCCACCAATCTTCTGTGATCCTTGAGCTCTTAAAATACCACTTGCAACACAAGCTATCCCATCAAAGATTTGAATTATTGATACTAATGGATTAAATAATTCAACGAAAAGTTCAATAACTTCTTCATCTTGGGAAAACAATTTGGCCAATTGACGTTTAAATGTAAATAACGTTATACAATTAATACATGCCACCGTTAATCCTAAAATTAATGCAACTCTAGTAGCTTTAATACCACCCTCAATATTTTGACCTCCAATGAAATTGGCTATTCTTGTTGATGAAGCGATCCCCACTGCAAATGGAACCATATAAGCCAATGACGCAACACTACTAACTGCACTCTGAGCAGCCAATTCAGTTGTACCAAAGTAAGATGCCAATAATGTCATGATTTCATATGCTAAATATTCTGATTCCAACATAACAATACCAGGAATTGCTAAATGTGACAATTGACCCCATTTTTGAAACAAATCTTTGGATTTAGCGATTCCAAACCAACATTTATTACCATCAATGAACTTGACATAAAGTATTAATAAAACACTCATTATCCAAAAATTGAATACGGCTGCAATTGGTGCACCAATATATCCAATTCCATAAGTTGGATGCCATACTAAGAAATAAGATAGAAATATGTTGACAGGAGCACTGATAAATAATATACCAGTCCCGGCTTCAAAGATTCCTTGTGCTTGTAAAAATCTTTTACTATTTTCAAAGAAAATATAAGCTGGTGCCCCAAAACATAGTATTCTTAAGAATTGATTGGTTAATTTTAAAACTTCTTCACTTTCAATGATATTTTTCAATACAACTGATGAATTCCACCAAACTAATCCACAAGGGACGAAAACCAACAATGAAAATAAAATACATCTTTGTACATAGGTACTCATTAGTTCATAATTCCCTGCTCCATAAGCTTGTGGACATAAAGTATCAAGGGAAGTAGCAATCCCTTCAAAAATAGCGAATGTAATAGTTGAAGTCATCGTAGCTAAAGAAACTGCTGCCAATTCATTCTTACCTAAATGACCCACGACTAATAAACAAACAATTGAAAAGAAGTGTTCTAATAAAAAGGTTATGACCAACGGGATTGAATATCGAGTGATAATTTGAACTTCATGATAATATGACGTCTTTAATGTTTTAAAGTCTTCTGGAACCGTTTCCAAAATTGATGATAACATTGATGTTGAGGAACGACGACGACGATCGCCGCTAGTATGATGACCATCATGCGTTCGTCTTTTCCTTCTTTCTTCTGTTGCTTCGTAATCTTGTTGTCTATCTTCTTCTTCGTCATCCGATATAGTCAGATATCGTCTTTGGTGTTCTTCTAATAACCAACTATGGAAAGATTCCTGGTCTTCATTAGTTTGAACTGAATTTAGAGTTGAAGGTAGTGATCTTGACGTGCTGACACTAGCAGCATCACTCACATCCTCTTCATCTGCTAAGCTTGAGCTGGTTTCAATCAATGAAAGAAATGACCTTTGATCATCTCCATCACCATATAAGAATAATGGATATTTAGTGGAGGGTGGAATGAAAATGTTTCTTCTCTTACCACCTGGCAACCCTGAAGGGTTGTTTGGATTGGCAAAGTTATTGATAGTTGGAAACAATACCATGGTTGTGTTTTGTTTAGAGAAGTGTCTATATTGTTCCAAAGGGTTCTGTGAATTTTGTTATCTTTATAAAATGTCATTGTGCAAGATGAGTAGTAGAGTTTATTTCTTTACTAGGAACATTTTTGAAGCGCGGTTAAATTTTTTTAAATTTTTAAATTTGATTTTTCACCCAAATATTCTCAATTATATATATAATATATATAGTAAAATATGTATGGGTTTAATAGTAGTACTAGTAGAAGTAACAAATGAAGAAAGGATAATATAAAATAAAAAAGAAAGAAAGAAAGAAACTAAAGGAAAATGGAAAGGGACAAGGAAAGGAAAGGATTGAAAAGTTTGAAACCTAAAAGTGGAAAATTCTCTATAGTATCATCCAAATACCACCAGCCAAAATGATCACTAAAACAACAGCTGTTAATACACCAGCACCAGCTTTGTCCTTGGTTGAAATTGAAATCAAATTCTTATTAGTAGTATCACCACCACCAATACCAGCATTCACATTACTCTTGGAAGTACCTCCAGTATCAGCAGTTAAAGGTTCTTCAGTCAATAATGATAAAATAGTCTCCAAGGCAGATTGTTGTTCACCTAAACCATACACACCATCCCAACCAGAGACAGACCAATCTAAACCACAAGTGACACCATCACTACCACCAGAACAAGATTGTGCAGCACCCAAGGCACTTGATTGAAGTAATGGGAAAATAGTATCATATGTTGAATTAACCAAAACAGCTGTTAAACCTAAAGATCTAGCAAATAATGACCTAAAAGATCTTTGATCATTATTACAATTATAAGGAGCACATTGAGCTTCAGTCATAATACCCTTTGGACCGGTATTATTAAAGAAGAAACCGACAGATTGTTGAAGTAATTGATTTGTCCTGTCTTCCCAAACTTGGTCTTGAGTATATTCATATAGATAAGCACAACCTGACATCATAATACCATAAGTATAAGACCATTGATAAGTAGTAAAATCAGTACAATTTGTCAGAATATCTGCACCATCAACTAGACGAAGAGTATCTGCTGAATTTTGAACTAAAAATTGAACATCTTCCATCCAATTCCAAACTTTTTCGGCAGTGTCGACATAAGTATCATTCCCAAGATATCTTGCCAATCTTGCAGCAAGATGGAAAAGACAACCATTGGCAATAGAATTCTTATAATCATAACCTGAATTCCAAGTAAAGATTTGCCATCTTAAACCACCATCACAAGTTGTATTATCCCATCTTGCATTCATTGTATTATAGACAGCTTGAGTCATAGATAACCAACTATTTTCACCAGGAGGTTCTGTGAAATTTCTTTCAACTGCTTGCATAATGGCCATACCCCAAACACCTTGATCATCATTACCTTCTGTCATGGTTTGATTTGAAGGCATATAGTTGTAAGCAGACCCGGCTTGATGATACATACCATTAAAAATTAAGGATTCTAAAGTAGCATTATCGGATTGACAATAAGAATAATAATCCACTAAACCTCCAAAGGCTTCACCAGCATTCCACCAATAATTCGGGGGAGCAAACATACCAACGACACCACCATATTTGAGACCTTCATAATAATTCAATTCCCCATTGGCCACATAACTAGCAGCCGAACAGATGGATGATTTATTTGTGATATCTAATGATACAGCTTGGACAGCAGCTATTGATTGAAGAAGTAAGAATACTATTAGACGAAGCATTCTGGGATAGAGGGAGATAAGATGATGTTATGTTATTCTGCTAATATGATTAATGATGATTTAATGTTCAAAGTTATTAAAATGTTGATTTAAAAGTTATGGATGAGTTTAGATCAATGAGATCAAACAAACAGCGAGTGGAGTTGAGTGGAACAGGGACTAATAATAGACAATCGATTTCTATTTAATCGACTGATTTATATATTGATTTGATTTGATTTGATGAGTAGTATTATAACTAATAGACACCAATTATCAAACAATAAGATATTGTTTTTGAATTAATTAATGATATACTTTCAACTAACACACGAGATGGTAATGATGTGTTAAATCGATATGTTCTCGTCCCTTTAAAATTTCTTTAATAAATAATTTTTTCTCTCTTACTACTATTTTTAAATACCGGTATACAAAACAAAATCAAAACATCGACTTAGCCCTGTTTCTATTTCTCATTTTCTTAGTCTGATGTCATCAATCTTCAAATATATACATGATATAAATGATGAGTTGATATCTTCTATTTACATTCATGATATATATACAATCTATCTATATACATCTATATCATAGGTAATATTTGTTACAGTCCATATTACTATATTAAAATATATCAAGTAATTGACTTAACCTAGTAAGAACAACTCGATTATTGGCAATAATCATATAATCTTTCTTAATATCTTCTTCATCCAATGACTTTTCAGTAAAACATCCATCATAATATGGCTTAGTATTATTATTATTATTCCTAATACTTCTATTCTTAAGGAAATCACTACTATATTGTCTATCCAATAAAATCCCATTCCATCCCGATCTAACTGCCCCAAGAAAATCTTCTTTATAATTATCACCTATATGCCAACAATTCTCCAAATAATTACTAATAAATTCAGGTGAACTTGTCATTAAATCTTGACCATGTCTCAGTGAATACATTTCTTGACTAACCTTATTGAAAAATTCACGATTAGGTTTAGATGATTCTAATTCATATGATAAGAAGATATCTGACTCCTTATCAAAATATTCCATTAAACCCATATTATCAAGGATTAATCTTACTCTTTCATCGGAATTACTTGATATTATCAATTTAATTCCTCTTGATCTTAATTCATTTAATGTTGGAATAACATCATCATATACTTTATATGCTTCAATTCCACTGAAATGATCAACTAATTGATTAAGAAATTCATCATTATTAACAACAACATTATTATTCTTATTCTTAATATTATCAAGTTGAAATAATCGTCTTATCAATTCCTTCCACCAATCACCTGTACTGTTAATAGTAGAACTGCCCTTCCCATAATTAGGATACTCTTGTAACAATTGTTTATAAATCTGAGGGAATTGTGTCTCTATACTATCAATTGACTTATCAATCTCCCATTGTGCAGCAATCTTATGATATTGAACTGCTATAGGTTCACGTGGAGTATATAACGTATCAAATCCATCAAAAGATATAAAATTAGGTTTGGGGAATATGGAAGATGTTTCTCTAATTCGTTGTGTATTCTCAATAGTAAATGGATTAGACATTAATGGGATAGGCTCAGTTTGAGTTGAGAATGATAGAGATGATGATCTTTTGATGATATTGTGGGTTCTAAAGGGTAATTGACATCTTGTATTAGATCTAAGTATCGTTATCATAGTCATTAACTATGTTGATGAAGAGAACATGAATAATATAATATAAAAATCTTCTTTATCTCTTTATCTATCAATCGCATTCAACAGGGCGGGCCCGAAATATTTATACAGATTTATATTCTCTACTGTATATTTATATTGTACACTAAAAACACATTTATAAAACTAGTCTATCTATCCTAACAACACTTCCCATCCCCATTCTTTCATAATACAACTCCAATGTAAACGAGATGTGATTCCTCCCTTAACATCATCGATAGGTGTTGCGTTCAGATCATTATTAATCACGGCCATCAATCCACTAATTTGAACTGAGACATTCCTTAAGGAATCTTCATCATCATTCTTCTTGCCATTGGAATTACCTCTACTATCCAATTTCCTCTTTCTAACATATTCATCTTTTCTCTTCCAAACTTCTTTAACAACTTCGTAGGCTCGATCAATATTTCCAATCCATAATTTCTGAGCTAATAATGCCCATCTATCTTCACACCATTCTCGTTCTTCTCCTGCTTCTGCTTCACAAGATCCCACCAATAATGGGAATATCAGAATAGTATGAATATCGGAATTCGTGGGTATAGATGCCAATAATATAAAAATCTTTTCTCCTAATTGATGTGATCCACTCGAAGGAATTTCAGGTACGGCTTGATGAAGATATAATAAAGTTGCAAATCTATAAGCTTCTGCAATGGCAATACACGATGGAATATCCCATTTATTACTATTATCTTCATACATTCCAGCTTGATTAATCATTTCAGGCGTGATGGTAGGATGCCATTCAATCAATTGTCTTTTTAATTCAGTGGCTAATGTAATTGTAGTTAATGAATTTCTACCTGTACCCTTCCATTTATCTTGCTTTTTGAATTTCCGGACTTTAGAAATTAAATTGGCTATTTTGCCCATAATCAGAAATAAAGATTGTCCACATCCTAATAATGGATCAATATATTCTGTATTATAACTAAACGAATCGAAATTTTCAAAGAAACTAAAGGCGGTCCTAGATTCATTACTTCTCAAGTCCGATGTATCAGAATGAACACTTGAAGCACCTTCACTTTGAATATCACCATTTTCACTACCAATTTTCTGAAGTTGCTTGGTCTTTTCTTGACCTCGTTGTGCCTTTTCTGCTTGGGCAGATTGTAACATGGTAGTAATGGTGGCTACTAAATCAATCCCTTTATCATCATAATTTGTATCAGTAGTCATTTGAGCCAATACTTCGAAATAAATCCAAAAATTAAATAAATATTGTAAACTCTTGGGAATAGGGATATTATTTAATTTATCACCCCCTTTTGAATCACCACCCCAAGATTTATCATCAAATATTAAATCCCATTCTGATTCTTCCACCAAAACCAATTTCCATTTTAAATCATGTCGTTTAGTCTTTTTCAATTCCAGATATGTAAATTCACTATCACCTGGACTTGAACTTTGTTCAATTTCCAATTTCTTCTTATGAATAAGTTGTCGTTGATCTTTCAATAACGTTAATACTTTTTGAATCATACTTTTGGCTCCTTTCAAATGAGCAATCCCACTAGTGATATGTGTATCCCAAGATTCACTAACTGCCAAATGTAAACATGTTGCAATGGCAATATCAGCCGGTAGTTCATAACTTGATTCGGAATTACTATCCATTTTAGATAATCCCGTGGCTAATTCTAAAATACATCTCTTCATATACATATACCCCTTAGCTCTTAAATCACCAATGGTTGCAGAAAATTGATTACTTCCTGCTAAATGAAATAAAGTCATACATGCAAGTGAATTGAAAAGACATGAATATTTAGAAGCCAATGGAATAATCATCGATCGCCATGGATTTTCATGGGCTCCATTTTTGATCGACATGATGGCACAAGTATAAGTCGAATATAAACTCAATATTTGTTCTTGTTCTGCTGTTCTCATTAATGATTTATGTGATTGACTGTCGGGCAAGGGGGTTGCAATAGATAAGGGAGTACCTGAATCAGTCAACATTGAAAGTTTAGTTAAGGAATCAAATTCACTCAATTGTTCAGAACTATCGGTGGAACCTCTTGACATATTAGTATTATTATTATTATTGATATTATTTAAATCGGAATGTAACGCTTGATTTTCAATTTGAGCAGGGTTATTTAGATTCATTGGACTTAATGGACTTTCAATAGGAAATTTGATTAATTTAGTATCAATTCCTGAATCATCCATATTGACGGCAAAATTTATAATGGCGGAAAGGGATGGAGTTAAATTTATATCATATCCTTCATTAACATTATGATTATTAGTAGTAGTATTAGTATTTTCCTTTAATTTATCTTTAATAAATGTATCTTCAATAATTGGTCTCATAAAGTCAGTAAAATTAGGTGAAAATGGTACTTGATTGAATGGACTTTGATTATTAATATTTCTCATATATGGTGGTTGTTCCTTGGGAACAACAGATGGTGAACGTTTTATTTCATCAACTGCAACATCAGCCAATGATTCAAGTCGATTGATTTTCAATTCTTGTCGTATGCTTTCAACTGATGTAGGTGTATTGCTGGTACCACTACCAGAGCTATATGATCTATTTTTGACATGTTTAATATGATTATCTTCAACCTTAACCTTTACATCACTCTTACTTCTTTTTATTTCGGTGCTGTTTTGTTGATGATGATGAGGAGGATTGTTTGGTTTATTCCAAGTTTCTTCACTTATATTATGAGTATGACTAGTACTTAATCTTCTATAACCTTGAGGATTGAATCCCCTTGAGATCAAATCATTTTCCATTTTAATATCTTTAATGGATTTCCCAGTAACTGAAAGAGATGCAAGTTCAAGATGTTTCCTAAAGGTATCTTTGTTATTTGATTTGATATCTTCACTTCCTATACTTGAAGATTCTGAATATTTTCTCTTGGAAGAAGAAGAAGTAGAAGAAGATCCTCCAATTGAATTTGATTGATCTTCATCTATATTGAAACTTAGAGTAGTACCATTTCCATTTTGAGAATCTGGAGTTGTTGATTCATTAAATGATCTCCATTTGAAATTTGTAGCATATCCTCCACATTCAATCTTCTTCCGTTGACAATTTAAACATGCTGGTTTGGTTTCATCACATTTAAGTCTCTTCTTTTTACAAGTCAAACAACCATTTCTTGATTTGGTAATCTTTTGTTTTATGAAACCAGATGTTGAACCTCCTGATCCACTTCCTTCATCCACCTTATTTAGTAGTGGAGTATCTAGTTTTGGTGGCATATCATACCATAAGTACCTTGACTTGAAAGTTTAATAGTAAAAATGAAAAATATGAACTGATTTTTAGTTTAAAGATTTTTAAAAATAAACATTAAATCCAATATAATCCATTAACAGCAAAATATTCCATATATATTATATTGTAACTTACAATTTGAAAACTCTTTTTACTAAGTATCGTCAAATTGTATTTGTATTGTATTTTTTCCTTAATTAAAGAGATTAAAAAGAAAATGAAGATAAGGGCCGATTCAGTCAATAAATTTTTTTATATCACCGCTGTTTCCCAATGCGGTAAACATTTCCACTGCACTAAGCAAAAATATATGTATTACGTAAGGGAGTGCAGTTACTTACTTACTTTCCCCTGACCGGATATATTGAAGCCGCGCGGAACAAAAGATGGTTCATACCAAATACCCGGTAACTTTTCATATTTGCAGTTCATAATCATTATATATCAATATGATTATTCATATGATTTTCAATTATAAAATAATATAAATCAAATTCTTTAATGAGAAAAGTAATAAAAGAAATAAAGAAAGTTATCTAATAGAATCCAAAATCTGTATACCTATGTATAACACGGTACTCTTTAAGTATGTAAAATGATGCCAAAAGGGTGCGTTCATTATTAGTCATTAGAATTTGACAGCAGTTATAATAATTAGTCAATACTTATACATATAATCAATAATAAAAGGTATTACCATCAATAGATGACTAAAGTAAAAGTAGGAGTTTTTTTTTAAAAAAAAGTCTTGGAGTTACCCTATGGGTGATAATAATTCTAATTATGGAAATTATAACACCTATTTGAATAATTCATCAAGGTAAAATGAGGTAACTTCATCTGTAACTCAATGTTTTAATGGGAAAGAAAGTATTGACGAATGAAGACCATTTAGATTAGATGAACAAACATACAATTATTCAACCAGATGCAGCGAAAGAATACGATATGATCTCTCTTTAATACTAATTGGATTTATCAATTAACCTGTCTCTTACAATGTGAGATAACACTATCCTTCTCCATTTTCTCAAATACTAATTGGATTCACCAATAAACGAATCTCTTATACATACAAAGTTTACAAACAGATTTTCGATAATTAACCATATAATATAAAAAAAATTCTAACTTAATTAGTCCTATAAAAACTGATATACCCCAATACCGAAACCTTACCCCTTACCAACCATTCATTTCAGAAAGGACCCCCAACAATATTATTGCAAGAACGGTGACAGCCACTACTAATAAAGTTATGGAAACACACACACATGGATTGAGATTATGGTGATTTCCTTCGTGTTGACGAGCAAGATCTTGAAGTTCCATAAAACTAGGATCAGTAGTACTTATAACATTGACAAGGGCCCTTCTAACCTCTGATTTTAACCCAAGATAATACTGTTGACGTAATGATCTTGGGGTAAAGAAATCCTTTTCAATATGTCTTGAAATTGCAAGAAAATCAATGGTATATTGACTAACACTATGATATTGTTTAAGTTTTAAAAGCTTTTCATATTGATCTTCTTCAAATCGGGAAGGAATGAATTGTTTCTTAAATACAACACAAAATTCTTCCCAACTTAATGACATAATATATTCCCGTTGATTATAATACCAACTAAGTGCGTCTTCACTAAGATGACGAACAGCATAAGCAACATAATCCGGTTCTGAGTCTACTTCAGAAGGAGCTAATAGTTCAACCTCACGTAAGAACTCTAATGCAAGAATTGGCATTTCTGCTAAAGGATCTCTTACAGGAATTGTAATGTTCTGATTTGGAGAATTAGAATTATTGTTATTATTATTAGTATTATTATTATTATTGCTGTTGTTGTTGTTGTTGTTGTTTTGATTATTGGGGAACCAAAAGTTAGGTGATTGCTTAACACCAGTGAATAGTTTTGGTTCACGTGTAACTGATACTCTTGAATAATTGATTGGAGTAGGGATTATTTCTGAATCTACTTCAGTAGTTGATGAAACTGGATATAATTCATATTTATCTGGTTCTGAAATATCATCAAAAACATTTTCAACTGTTGAAAGTGGGATACTTTGATACTTTGCAGTGTTGTCACTCATACTCTTGATATCAATAAGGTAATATGATCAATAATGTATTGGAATATGAATATGAATATGAATATGAATAATGTTGTAATTATCAGATTTATCCCTATTATTTATATAAATTTTATAAATTGAACACGCACTACCCCTTGCTTAAACAAGGCGCTTATTTGCAGCTTTTGTCTATAAATATTTTTTTTAATGACCCAGATAACATTTGAATTCTAACAATGATAACTCAAAAACCTACTCATACTAAAAATCAAAATACTTCAAAGCCTTCAAAATTGATAAATTTAACTTTAAAGTTTTGCTTCTTTTTTATGATTGATACGTGGTCATTACTATTATTAGAAGTTTAGAAATTCAATGGAGCCACACGAGATTGAGGACTCCAAAAAGTAAAAGAAATCACCGAATTTAGAGTTGACTTGAAAGTATTAAACACAATTCATTTTCTTATGCTACTTACTTACATATTTTGTTTTTTTTGTCTATAAAGTAATTACCTAGCAAAGGGTGTTATCATACACCGATATTTGTTGTCTGTAGAAGTTTCTTGGTATGAATAAAATTACCTTTGAAATGAATTGTAACAGCCGGCTTTAAAAATTCTAGTCGGAGGTGTATATTTTTGGTTGTATTGTAGAGAGCATACATACTTAATTTCTCTTACTATTTATAGACTTATTTTAAAACAACTTGTACCTAATTTAAATCTATAATCCCCGTTTAATTTACTATTAGTGTTGCTATTATTATTATGATTATTAATATTATTATCATAATCACCAGAATTATGCCCATTTGCGATATTTAATTTCTTTCGAGACTTTGTAATGTATCTTACCCATGGAAAACATGTGTAATTCAATTGATCTTCTTGAATACTCAAATAGGTTAACTTTAATCCAGAATAAGTTAACAATGGGATATTGAAATTGATTTGAATTTCATTATAATCATATCTTAATTTTGAAATTTTCTTTAATTCCTCCAGTTGATTCGAAGATTTCCCTCGAACTCCATAGAAACTATCTAATTCTTTTGAGGTTTCTTCTAATTCTTCTTGGTCATATGTTTCACCTCTAGTATCTTTATCAAAAACTTGGAAGTGTTTATATTGTATATGCTTCTCAATAGTACTCATAGTTATGATATGTGAATCTATTAGTCCCAATTCTGCCATCATTTTTATCGACTTCTTCCCATTTATACTATCAATTGTCCAACATAATTCTGATGAATCAATCTTATAACTTACTTCTCCCATTTCTGCTTTAAACTTTAATGACTCGATATTATGATCAGTATTGATATTGAAAATATGTGGATCAATTGGGATTCTAACTGTTAAATCCTTACAATGAAGTCTTCTTTTGAAATTGGTACTTAATATACAAAGGACTTGTAACTTGTTAGCTCTTTGCAAAATTTTAAAAGTGGGCTTTATCATAATTAAAGATAATTTTCTCTTTTGCTTTTGTTGCTCAACATGATATGTCAACAAGGTAAACTTATCATCGGGCGGTATAAAAGTAACTAGATCATCACGATAAATGGTAGCTAGTTCTATACATTGATGGAATTGAATATCTCGTATTGGAATATGATATCTTTCCTCTTGAACTGGGGTTCTATTTTCTGTCTTGTCATTATTGGCGTCTTGTACTTTTGCCTCATAGTCTATTTCTTGATTCTTTTCCTCTTCTACCTCAGCATCTTCCCCGTCATCATTATCATCATCATTGTCATTGTTATTAGATCCTAATTGATTTTCTGCAAGTTCCAGATTATCTCGCTGATAGTCCCCTAGTTCATCACGCTCTATTCGTGATAAATTTCTTTCATTAAACCCCAATTTGCAAACAGGCATTCCTGATAAATATGATTTAACTTCACATGATCCATATATATCATTTCGTCTAATAATGTCTGTTTCCAAATCATATAAGAATTCACAGTCTTCAATAATATCAATGTAGATTTCATTCTTAGGATAGAATATACCCTTCGGCCTCCAATTTATAGACAGAGAATATGTCCTTAGGATTGCACTATTTATATATGAGGTATCTTGATCTATGACATCAGTATTGATTGCATGATTGTGAGTCGATTTAATAACTTTACCTGCATCTTTTGAATTCAGTGAATCATTCTTTTTAGTCGACTCGGATTTCTTATTATTGGTAGTTTCTTCGTCACTACCAGCTGAATCGTATTGGTCTCCATCCATAATAAGTTTGGGTAGGTTGGTTTCGACTTTTATGAATTCTTTCAATATATTATAGTCAGTGATTTGAATTATCCCGAAATCTAAGCATTCATCCAACAATTCGAATATTAAATTGACATTATCCAATATCTTGTCTTTATCTAGTTTGGAATGAGTTATATTATCTTCACCATGAACGGAAGTTTTAGTGGTACATAAATAATTGTATAACACTTCATATAATCGATTCAAGAATACCACAATCAGCATAGCATTGATGTTTTTGGATGTTACTGCTAATAATATTATATCATTCTCTCCTCGTATATAGATATAACTTAAACCACGATATAGTATTAATGGACATCTTTCATGAGGAAGTAGGTTTTTATAAATTTGATCGAAATTGCCTAGTATTAGTGAATCCTCTGGTATATCGGTATGATACCTTCGTTGAAGTAACAATTGGCTATGGGGAACATCGACATCAGAGTCAGGCCAATGAAGTATATACAAAGCAGATACCATACTAATATCTGGCACAGTTGTTTCCTTCTAGTCCCTCTTCTGATTCTGTCTGTATTCAATTCAATTGGATCTAACTCTAACTTTATTATTGTTATAAAAAAAGACGTCAAAAATTTACTTCCAATACGCGAATATTTTTGGTCTAATATCAAAAATCTCCATATAAAACTTTAACACGAGATATTAAAATAAAAAAAATGGTAGGATCGGGACTAAAGAAACCTTTAATTGCCTTAACCACGAAAGCCATACGGTCTGAGTTACAAGCCCTCAATGAAATTGGTAAAGTTGACCGTTGGATTATAACTGAAAATGAAGACTCAACTAAGCAGTATTTGAATGCAGATTATAAAATGAAGCTGTTTAAAAAAACATGGGAGTTCTTGAACGACTGTGCCGATTCAGCCAACCAACTTCGACATCATCCTACAATCAAAACAACGTTCAGAGAAATTAACATCATGACCACAACCCATGATTTAGATTCGAAACTTTCAATTCTAGATTTTCAATTAGCTACTAAAGTTGAGAAAAGATATTGTGAGCATTTCGATGTTTAATCTCATCTTATATTACAGTGTCTTAACATCATATATACAGATAAAAAATATTGGAGAAAGGAGATATCAATTTCAGTAAGACTTTCTTTTTGCTGTGCAGAATAAGTCTTGTACTTCAATAGCCTCATAAGTACCTTCGAGATTGGCTTGTATAGTAAGTTCATATTCTTGTATATCTTCAATAACATGTTGTTCAATAAACTGCTGTTTGGAATTCTTTTTACTTTTATTCGTATTATTTTCCACTATTCTCACATAAGTAAGTCTGAAAGGAGGTACACCAATAAATGTAAATGTTATTTCAGTTTGATCTCCTTCGTGTAAATCCTCTATTATATAATCACCTTTGTTTATTTCAACAGATGGCAATTCATGGACTTTAAGAGATAATTCATCAGATCCAGTAAAATTAGCCAAGCATTTGGTGGGAGATGAATCTTGAATAGCCTCTATGGATAAAATACCTGGTTTTGAAGCAAGTCTCAGGAAACGACGACTCAGTTCAGCTTTTTGCTGACGATTATTAAAATTATAAAACACAGTAAAGGGTGAAACTCCCGTCAAGTCATATGAGACATAATCTCCAACACAATAATCACGCTTTGCGTCTGTGTGTGACATCTTGGGAACTTCTGTTATGACAATAACAAAGTAGTTTAATGGTGAAAATTCATCTGCCGTGCACCCATTACCATCAACAACAGAATTAACAGTTAATATGTGTTCTCCTAACCCAAATGAGTCACCGCCGTAGACATGAAGAAATGGCTCTTGTACATCTTTAAAGATGACCGTTTCGGTTTTACCGGTAAGTCCATGTTTTAATGTGGCGTTGACAGTGAGTGGATATTGACCAGATACAACGATAGGTACTTTAGTGGTTGCAATTTCTAGCTGTTTGAGCTTATTCTCACATACTTGCACGGATCTGTTGTCTTCCTGGAATTCAACCAGAGGCAATGGATTAACATCGTAAAGTATCTTTTGAGGCTTTTGCTTTCTATTCTTGCTCTTTGCTTTGGTATATAAACTATCATATACGCCAATAAATGAATGCTCATATCTCCCATTTTCTTTTGTGGGCAAATTAACAACAACTTCGTTACTCTCAATGTTCATGGAACCAATATCAAGCTTACCACTTGGGAGACGGATTTCATACTCTATCACGAATGGCCCTTGCCCTTCTAATTTCAATTTTAAAGGGTTTTTGCACCCTTTGCATACTGAAACCAAATGTAAAGTCGATTCATCCAGATGTTGCTTGAGTACATTATCACTCGATAATGACAAAGTTGGCTTACTATGGTATGAAATTGTTAAAGTTTTCTCGCTGTCTTTAACTAACCCTGGGCATCCATCACTTTCATAGGAAATTAAAGAATAAACACCAGCTTCTGCGGCTCTTAAAAACAGCAAGCCAGAGATAGTCTTCAAAGTTACCAGATTTCCATCAACTACTTTAAATTCCAACTTATCACTTCTTGTCAAGCCATTAGAAGATTTGATCTTTAATGGAATATCAATATACTCTCCTTCCACTATTCTATAAGAATCAGTATCGTGATCAAGTTGTATTTCTGAACGGAATGGCTTAGAATGAATTTGTACCTTTTCGTTTCTATCAACCATGGCCAGACAAGAAAATTTATCTATAGCATCGGACAATCTAACCTCATAGGATTTGCCTCTCAAAGAGTCAGGAACATTTATATCATAAGAATTTACTTCCTTTATCTTTGTCGTGGAGATCAATCTCTCTCCAGATTGTAAGTCTAAGAAGTCATAGCTGAATGAAAATGGGCCATTTCCTTCAAAATTTAATGGAATTTTCACTGGATCTCCATAACATGTCTTAAGTGACTTAGACCCTGGGAAAGATACCCTCGAAATCTTTTGAAAGTAGGTCAGATACTCATTATTCAATAGAACAGGGCGATTAAAGTAATTCACATCTTTGAGACTGTTAAAGATAACAACATAATTTCCTTCTGCTGGGGGTCTGAAAGTGAACGCATGCTTATTGTTAGCAGTTTTTAACGTCCGTACTGTGGTACCCTTCTCAGTATGAATAGGTCTCAAGATCCCGTTTGATTGTTTCTGATACACACGGTATTCAATATTAAATGGCGGCTTTCCTTGTAAATCAAAACCAAATTCATAACCAGTGGTTCCTAAACATTTGTCAACTATCGGGGTCGCAGTTATGTTAACAGATGGTGGTTGTGCCAATTTCAAAGTTACTTGATTCTTCTGCAGAATTTCTGACTCACAATATCGTGTACTTGCATTCACAAGTTTATAGATACCTTCTTTGTCCACATCGATACCATCGAGGAGCTCATGCAACCTCGAAAATGTTTTCGAAATCTCATGGGATAAGATTTTATTATCTCTATTTTCATAGGAAATAGTCACAGTTAAAGGAAACTCGGATTCATCTAGGTGGTCAACACCGGTGAGATACAATACTTTCTTAGAGTCAAGTAGCAACTCAGTTCCAGCATTTTTGTCTTCGAGGCCAAACACAGGAGACCTTCTTAGATTGAAATCAAACCAAACATCTTTATCCTTCGAAACGGGATTATACCTTTTAGAATTGCCCAAAAAATCTGAAGATTCTATTAATTGAAATTCAAGAACTCCCTCTCCAGCACTTTTAATTATTGTTTCATCCTTTAGAAGTTCTTGTTCTAGAGAATTTCTTGTTAGACTGTTCGCATCTAGCCACTTTATATCTTTATTATTTACTTCTGATATTTTGTCTCCTATAGATAAAGTGAACTCTTTATAAATATTGCCATTCATCCTAGAACTCAATCTTATTTGACCTGGTGTAACGCCATAATATTCCAACAAGGGTACTTGAATGGATAATTCTGAAGACTTCTTTGATATATATTGATAATTTCTATCCTTATCATAGGTTGAAGGATAATAAAATTGAGCAGAAGGACAATTTGGAACCAATAATTCTGATTTATATGTTCTGATATTTATGGTTTTAGAATCAGTAACTTGTTTGATTTTGTATAATCCTGGTTCATGAATTGGGAATTCTACGTAAAAAATATTGTCATGATTTTTGTAATCAGGATATTTTGACAAATGGGAAGAACCTCGTTTCATCAACTTATTCAATGAATTTCCTGTGTAATTAATATACTTTATTTCATTTTTAGGCGTTCTATGCTCAATTTGTAAAAACCCTATGTCAGTAGTAGTATTGAATTCGATTGGTATCTCTAGACTACGTGGACTAGCTTTATCGAGACAAATCTTATCAAAATGGAACGGGTTCATTTTCGCCGACGAATCTGGAAGGTAATTAATAGTCAATCTACCCTTGAAATGTGAATCTAAATCAATAATTCGAGCAGAATCAATCACATCACCGCCTATAGTCAATTCTCTATCTTGAAAGATCGTGTTCCAAATGGGAAGAACCAAGCTACTTCCAAGGATCACGCCTAGGTCACTTACCAAAAATAAAGTGATTGCATTCAAAAGGATTGTAAGTAGCAAAGTTATGAAAGGTGAAAATGTCAAGTAAGAAATATTCAATACTGGCATCAACCATAGAAAAAGTCCATCTATGATAGCATACTTTAGAACCACAGAAAAGTTATTTAATGGACCAATTGAAGCAGAGGCAACAGTCGGTATATTTGATTTCAATAGTACTATATCATAAAGCTTCCAACTTTGAATTAATATGAAGAGTGAAATTATGAATATTCGTTGTGCTGCTTGGTCCAATATACGCGATGGAATCAATGGTTCCAGTCCCTCCACAGGCTGCTTTCGCCTCAATGTATTCTTATCCTTGGCCATAATATTACAAACGGGAAGTAGTGGTGGAAGTAATATGGCGGAAACACACTCTTTGACTATGTGTGTATGTCTAAATGATAATTGCGTTGCATTAAAACATAGAGATCAGATTTGTTTTCGTTTCGGGTATAGACAAAAAAAAATTTGGGTGTGGAAAATTGAAAATGACAACAAAGAAATTTATATGTAGGAAGCTTTTCGATTGCAAAAATTATTTAATACTACAGTTGGAATACTTTTACTCTATATTCTTTATATTTACATGCTTAATGCTAAATGCTAAACGTTATACTTAATTATAACCCAATTTCCATCAATCTTCTCTTGTAGTACTTTAATGGCTGGGAGATCCCAACCAACTCCCCCGAAACCGATAGCTGCACCAAATCTTGGCACAACATAGCATTCTCTCTTGGTAGATGAATAATTCTTTGGGGCAAAGGGATGGCCAAGAGGTTTTGAATAAGTCAAAAGTGGTGATGATTTAGCTATATTAGCTAATTTTTTTCCACTTATTTCTACTAGTGGTTTCAATCTTACCTTTGCCACTTGCCCTTCTTTGGTATTACTACCAATACTTAAACTCAGATAAACTAAATAGCTTCCAGGTTTCTCTCCTGATTTATTGATTATTGAGTTAGCATGTATAAAAGCATATTCTCCCATTTCATTTTCTTTACCATTGATCGGAAATACTGGTCTATAGGGGATGTTGGATATGTGCGATTTGTTTGGAATAGTTATATCTGATGAGATTAGATCCCCTCTTATGGCGACTTGATCTATGAATCCCGAGGCTACCATTTGCTCAACTGCTTTTATTTGTTTTTTATCAGGAACACCCAACTTCAACTCACCATTTGAGACTTGATGAGCAATTGAATCGGTTGTAGTCGACACTTTAACAATATAGTTCACTTGCTTTCTTAACTTATTGATTTCTTCCATGACCTTTCCTCTTAAGAAATTGTTCTCTAAAAACTCTGACTTTTTATTTTCAGGGACGTGGTCAAACCAACATACAGCAGCTAAAAGCATTAATGCATCGCTTTTACTATCTAATCGTGAAAATTGGCTCCTTGAAGCATTATACTTTGACCTCAACTTCCTAGATTCTTCGGTATCCCTTTGAATTTCTTCTTCTTCCTCGTCGGCTTTATGAATTGAGGAGATACCAAGTTCATTTTCACCTATGAATGGATCTCCAACTGATAAGGCGGAAACGAGAGCAACAATATAAGGAAGACATCCTTGCTGATTCCCAATAATCAAGATCTTTGCGAATCTTGGACTTAATGGGAAAAGAGACATAGTTCTTCCCAATTGTGTGATCGTTTTCTTTTCTTGGTCCAATGCTCCTAGAATTGTCAAAAGTTTCTCTGCATTTTGTAGAGACTTCCTATCAGGGGGGGTTGGGAATGGGAAGTTTGCTATTTGGTCTATGCCCATACTTTTCATTGACAATACGATACTTTCAAAAGGCATTCTAAGGATTTCAGGTTTACCAAATTGAGGAAAGTAACTCTCGTACATTGCTGAGGAGAATAGCCTGTAGCAATGGCCTGGACCCGTTCTACCAGCTCTACCAGCTCTTTGATCAGATGATGCCTTTGAAATCCAATCAATTTCGAAAGATTGGACACCATTCTCTTCGTTGTATTTTCTTTCCTTGGCTCTACCACAGTCTATAACATATCTAATTCCTGGGATAGTTAATGATGTTTCAGCTACATTTGTAGCAATAACACATAATCTACTTCCTTCCGGAGGGGTCTCAAATACTTTCATTTGCTGTCTCGTAGGCAATAAAGAATAAAGAGGCAAGACGTACAATGGGTCATTTTCAGTTTGATGCAGCTCCCGGGTTTCATCGAACCCTTCTTCGTCATCTTCATCGTAATCTTCTACCTCTTCTAAACCATTGCTGACCTCTTCGAGGTCTTCGTAGTACTCTTTCTTGTCGTCTCGTATTTCTACCTTCACGCTGAAATCTATTTCTTCCACCTCAATGTCATTTTGATTGGAGCTTCTAGTAATTGTAGTATTATGATCATATACCTGCTTCACTTTCTTTTTGTTGAAAGGGTACTCTGTGCGTAACTTCTTTACCAAAGATGTGATTTCATTCTGACCTGTTAAAAATATAAGAATACCCCCTGGAGGTAATTTTTTATGAATTTTGCACGCTTTCCTGAAAGCCTCATCTTCATATTCAAAATGAGTTTTCTTGTTGAAATGTACACTGACTGGATATTGTCTGGCATCTACTTTGATGATAGGTGGTGGAACTTTAAACAACTGTGGATTTTCCGCAAAATCTGATACTCTCAAGGTGGCAGACATGATGATTAACTTCAAAGGTTTATATTTTTCAGGATCCTTCGTATGATAGCTTCTTCTTAATTTCAAAACTCTACTTAGCATACCAATTAATATATCAGTATTGATATTTCTTTCATGAGCCTCATCAATAATAATAACAGAATACTTATGCAACAAAAAGTCACTCATCATTTCTCTTAAGAGGACACCATCAGTCATAAATTTCATAGCCGTACCATTTGGGGTACCCTCATTTTTTATTGTGCTGTCGAATCGAATTTGATAGCCAACTCTTTTGCCATGAATTTCGCCCAATTCATTACCAACTCTTTCTGACATCGAAACCGCAGCAACTCTTCTCGGTTGAGTTATACCTATCATTCCTGGGTAAACCTTATTCTCATTATTTCCAAAACCTGCTTCGTAAAGAAACTGAGGCACTTGGGTAGTTTTACCAGAACCCGTCTCACCACAAATAACAACACAATCGTGGTGATATATAGCTTCCATTATTCTATGTTCCTCCCCAAATACAGGTAAATTCATTCTCTGTTTCTGTATTTCATCCGATCTTGTGACTTCAACAAAAAATGCTTCTCTCTCTAATTTCTTATTGATCGGAATATAACCTTCTTCATCAGAAGAATGATCGAAGTCTTCAGGATGAATCACTGATTTGAACTTCTTCTTAGCTTCATCTGACAATACAGGCATTACAGGTTCAAATTCTCTCCCTTCCATTTTTCTGACTTGTTGCTCTGCCCATTGTTTGAAAGACTCTGCAGTTGCAGAGTGCTTTGCTTTGTTCTGCAAGAGTCTTGGCAATTCATCTTCATCCTCCGATTCATTGTCATCGTCGTCATCATCATCATCATCATCCTCACTTACTTCACTCTCATTTTGATCTTCCTCTTCATCTTCTTCATCACCATCTTCTTCGTCATTTTCTTTCATATCTCCGATATTTTTGCTTTCGCTTTCGCTTTCATTGTCTACTTCAGATCTCTCTTCATCATCATCTTCTTCTTCACTTCCGTACTCCTCCTCCTCCTCTTCTTCATCATTATCGTCTTCATCTTCATCTTCCTCGCTGCTGATAAAATCATTGTCATCTTCTATCTTGTTTCTTTTCTTTTCTTCCTGATCCACTTTCAATCTCCAGCTATACTTTTTATGTGATGTCGTTTTCTTATTTTTCTCAACTTTTGGTATGTTTGCAAACCCAAATCCAAATCCACTACCACCAAACTTAGATGGCCTGTTATCAACAAATGAAGACTTTGGAGCAATTTGCTCGTCATTGTATAAACCAAATTTTTCCTCGAAATCATTTTCATCTGCTGAAAATTCTGCCACTTCTCGTTCTTCGTATAAAATTTCTTTGGTTCTGTCATCTGCTCGACCCTGTCTCTCTAATTCTAATGCTTCAACCATTTCCTCCCTCCTAGTTTGCTTTCCTTTACCTAATTCCTTGGAAGCTGCTAACAAGCTAGTATCTATTTTAGTTTTGGATAATTTTTCAAACAATATCTTCTTCTCTTCTCTTTTTAATTGATGATCAATATACGTTTCTAACCTCTTCTTTTTAGATCTACTCATCTTTGACTCCTTATCACTTGGGTTTATTAGCTCCTCTACTAGCTTTCTTTTCCTTTCTTGCTTTTCTTCTTCTGTTACGGGCTTTAGTATTTCAGCATTTGGGTCTTCTTTCTCAGTAGTTTGGGTTGTCGCAGCTTCTACTGCATTGATATCTTCTACTTCTCGGTTAAATTGCTTTTGTCTGACCTTCCTCAAGGCCGCCTGCTTCGCAAGCATCCCAGTACGAGCACCTGCATTGAACCTCTTTCTATATTGCCCCATTCTTTCAGTCTGTTGGCCAGTCTATAAGTGATCTAAGTTGTTAATGAATATTGCAAATATATTTTTTTTAGAGATGACTTTTGTACATAGACAAAAGATCCACACCTCAATATTCAGTATATTCCCACATCAGTAATTGCCGTTATTTTTTTGTATGACTCCAGATTTCGATTATATAAATATCCATTAATCAATATCTATTCAATAAATGACAACCAACTCGTTGATATGAGTAATACGGATCTTTATAATCATTGTAAGTACAAACAATTTAAAGTCTTAACTTTTATGGAGAGAATTACTAACGTTTTGTGTT
This sequence comes from Scheffersomyces ergatensis, assembly GCA_030575095.1. Taxonomy (NCBI): domain Eukaryota; kingdom Fungi; phylum Ascomycota; class Pichiomycetes; order Serinales; family Debaryomycetaceae; genus Scheffersomyces; species Scheffersomyces ergatensis. The sequence goes on along the minus strand of JAJMHX010000030.1, from coordinate 36,864 downwards.
TCTTATTCTAGTGATTCATACGACATTAACATTAAACTCAACAACATTATACACATATGAAAATCATCAGTTAATCCCCCTAATCAACAACTTGAATTGTTCCGAGATTGTCTCTCAAGAGCTTGGATTGATCAATTCGTCAAAGACTATAGTTGGATCTATTCCAATATCAACCAATTATACTACTACAAAGTTGGTACTTTATTTCATGAAGAAGGCATTATCAAATAAAGATGGTAGTAGTGACTTAATAACAGTGATAACTATAGCTCATTCAGATGTGAACAGGGGATTAATCTTAACTGTATTGAAGAAAATCATTGATAAATACATAGAGTTTAAGCAAGATGGCGAAAATGGCAATTTAGATCTTAATAGCAATATAACCAGCAATAATATTACTGGTTCACCTTCAAGTATTAATCAATCTAAATCGAGGTTAGGGGAGTTTAAACTCATGATGAATCAAATAATAAAATTTCATGAATTGGAATATAATTCAAATTCACAAATTTACAACTATGGAACGACAGATGATGGAACCGATAATGATCGATCACAAAAAATTAATCCTAATCAATTACTTCTAGCCAATGAGAATATAGATGAAGTTCGTCAGCTAATGTTAGAAAACATCAATAAATTGCTAAGTAGAGGGGATAAAATCAATTTACTTGTGGATCAAACTGATAGATTGAACACTTCGTCGCTGGTTTTCCAAAAGAGAGCTCAACAGATAAAAAGAAAAATGTGGTTTGGCAAAGTCAAGTTTACGTTGATTGTTGGTGCAGTCATCATATTTATATTGTACTTCTTCTTGGGGATTGAATGTGGATTCCCTTTGTTTAGTCATTGCATTAATTAGAATATATCTTAAAACCAAAATGTATAAATATACGTAGTGTTTAAGTAATCTACAAAATTAATATACAGTATGAAATCATTCATCTTCTGCATCACTGTTGTCAGAATCGACCTTTTCGACTTCTGATTCTGTCCCCTCCAATTCGGCCTCTTCTTTGCCAAGTTGTGCTATTGGGTTAGCTGATTGGTTATTGCCTTCGTCTTCTTGCTCTTCTTCATCATCAATTTCTACTTCATCTATTTCGTCATCTTCTCCACCATCATCCTGCCCTTCAATTTTATCATCTGTGTCGTCGTCTTCGATTTCCTCGATATCTTCGTCATTCACAATGACAGCATTATTATCATTACCTTTCAATTTTTTGGCAGCAACAGCTTCTGTATTTTCGGCATACTCCTTCAACACCTTATTAGACGCAGCTTTGCTATCCAATCGTTGTTTACGCTTAAGAGCTTGATTGGCTTCGAAAATGACAAGTTTGTCATGAACTTCAGGAATAAATCCTGAAAATTCTGCCTTTTCTAATGCTGATAAAATATCTTGAGCATTGACGGTTTTTCGAGTGTCTTTCCTTGATGATTCATTGGCACGGAACATCAAATGTGATACGAATATTGTGGCAGATCGTTGTAACGCAATTAATGCATCTTTAGCTATAATCATGTTGGTCCCATCCTCCTCATTGTTCATAATACTTTTGGCCAATTTCAGCACTGTACTTCTAGGAAACAATATATCATCTATTGATATCACTTCTGTATCTTTATTGGGTTGCGGATATTGTCCATCGGCGTTCTTTCTCCATCCTTTTGGGGGCATGATGGTTATATATGATATTGAATGATTAGTAAATTAGGTGTTATGGATATTAATCGAATATTTCAAAAACAATTTTATACGCGTTTTAGCGTTCAAATCATACTACGTTCATAGATGTTTGTCTGAAACCAATGTATTATTAATTGAATGAATGATTTAGTACCCTAGTATTATATAACTATAAAATTATCCTGATACAACAATTAGTAAAACCAATTATTTATATTGTTAAGAGTTATAACCTTTATGTAGCCTTTTTCTATATCAATTAACGACTTCAATTGTCAATGTTAACCCCCACTTGAAAAAAAACAGAAAAACAGAAAAAAAGTGATGTATATCAATTATATATCTAAACATTTAAACTATTCTTGCATCCTGTTTTATTCCATTACCAGCTTGCATGTCTGATGCAAAGGCGAATAAGTCCGTACTGAATGGGAAAGGGAAGGATACTAAAGAAGCCAATGCCTTCTATGGATTGTTGGATCAACCGAATATAAAAGAAGTAACCTTTGGAAAATATACATTTAATAGTTGGTATGGGAATGCAGCTTATTTCAACTCACTAGATTTAAAACATTCATCATTGGGTTATGAATTTAGTAACAAACTATTGACTGACCCAAGTTTAAGAAAAAGATCTCGAGGATCTCTTTCCAATGGCACGGAATCAAATGATGATGTTTGGTTAGATCAACTATACGTTTGCGAATTTTGTTTCAAGTATACAGCCAATCAAGAAACATATCAAAGTCACAGAGCCTGTTGTCGTTATAACGTTTCACAACCCGTGGTAGGAAGATTGGTTTATAGGGATGATGCCACTCCATATATTATTAGAGAAGTTAGAGGGTTCCAAGATCCTTTATTTTGTCAGAATCTATGCTTGTTTGGTAAGTTATTTCTCGACGATAAATCCGTCTATTACAACATTGATTATTTTAATTTCTACATAATTTATGGCACGGAAAGCTCATCTGATCCAAAGGTGGAACCAGTATTCAAACCAATGGGATTTTTCTCAAAGGAACTTTTAGCCTATGATAATGATAATAACTTGGCTTGTATTTGCATATTTCCTCCCTTTCAAAGACGACATTTAGGGTCACTACTCATTGAGTTCCTGTATGAATTAGCGAAGGTAACTCCTGGACAATTTTATAGTGGTCCAGAATTCCCTTTATCTCCCTTTGGGAAGGTCTCTTACCTACGATATTGGTCTAGGAAACTTGCATCTGAAATTTATTCTCATTTGAAAGAAGTAGGTGGAGAATTTACATTGAAGGATTTATCTAATTGGACACGGTTTAGAAAAGAAGATATATTATTTACTTTAGAGTATATGAAATTGCTTCGAGAAGAACCAAATGGAAATTTTGAACTATTACTTGGAAATTTCGAAATATTTTGTAAAGAAAATAACATTGATCCTGTTCAAGAGCAAAGTATGATCAAACCTGATTGTTTGTTAGTATAATATATTTTTCAGCATATTTATGTATACCATGTGTATACAGTAAAACCCCTTGTATATTGTAAAATTATAAATAAAACTTGTTCTTACGAAAGTATTTATATAGCGAAAGTTATCGTAATTGCAGAAATGCATCTAATAATACAGATGATGGAGGATCATTATGCTTATTTTTTTCAAAAACGTTCCAGAATCTTAAAGTTTCATCCCCTGCTCCAGTAACTATGGTTTCACCATCAGGAGATAAAGATAGGTATAACACTCGAAATGTATGACCAGTTAATTGAGCAATTTGTTGCATGGAAGGGTATTTCCAAACTATAATTTGATTCCGAGAATATCCATGGGTTGACACTATTTCATTGGAATTTTTAGACCAAATCAAATTGCAAACTTGTGAACCAGTATGAACATCATTTACCATATTTCCTGTCAATGTATTCCAAGTTTTGATTGTTTTATCAGCAGTACCACCCCCTGAAGCAAGTATACCTCTTTGATGGGGAGACCATGCTATCGCCTTAACCGCTGCTATGTGGTCAGTGAATTGATACAAAGGTTTAGGATTCAATCCATCCCACACAAATAATTTATTGTCATTGCCCCCACTAGCTAATTTATTTTCCTCGACGTTCCATTTTAGACCACATACTTCTTGTTTATGACTTTCAAATTTGTTAACATAATGATTCTCGATTCGAACATCTCTATTTAGAATAGTTCTATCTCTCGACCCACTAGATAGTATATGCTCATTCCAAGCCAAAGAACTTACTCTCAAGTTATGACCTGCCATGGTTCTTACACATTTTATCTTCGTTGCATCCCAAATCTCAACCAATCCCTTAGAAGTTCCAATCGCTAGATGAGTACCAGACCCTATCCAGTTTAAACTAGTGACTTTGTCTTTATTGGATAAGTTACATAACCTGTCCACTGATTGAGTAGCACCATCCCATAAATATACACTATCGCCTAACCCAACTGCCAAAATATCTTGCTGACCCCAATCAACTAAATTAAGATAAAAATCATCGGACAATTCTGGAGCATCCAAAACTCTATAAGGAACTTTCGATATACTTCTCGGCTTCTTTTGAGGAGATAATAGTAGTTTCTGGGACTCTTGTCTCACCGGAGATAATGAATACAATTCTTGTTGTAAATCTCGTGATACTGGTCTTGATTTTTGAGGAGATTGGTAGGTAAATAAATTAGTTTTACGTCGTGGCGTACTTGTTACACTATCTTCTGCTTCATTATTAATTGCATTAAGGTTACTGTTGTTGCTTCCATTGTTATTGTTGCTGGTAGTACTTGAATTGTTGTTCCCGCCAATAATGGAAATGATATGCGAAGAAGTTGGTGGTACAATGGAGCTTATAAATGGAGTTGAGGGAACCGAAGAACGAGGTGGAGTTCCAGTGAGACTAGAAGTTGGATGATCAGGAATTGTTCTGGAAGTTGACATGTTACCGGTACTATTTGGTCGTATCGAAGGAAATTTTGGTATAGTTGATCTATTCAAATTATTGCCACTACTTCCAGCATTATTAATCAATGTAGAATTTGATAAGCCTGTAGTAGCCATTGGTACATTATCGCCAAACAATTCTGCTTTCAAAACAGTGGAAAAGGTTCTATTTGCTTCTTCTTCTTTTCTAATTTCAATTTCATTGTCGATATTTTTATTATTTCTTAAATCGGGTAATACTTCTTCATTGGATAAACTAAAAGCTGCCTGGAGATCAATTCCAGTACGGCTAGGAATATATCGATCGCTAAAAACTGATTTATTGTTTCTTCTTCTTGGAGATGTTGAGGGTAGATTTGGAGCTTCATTCAATCGCGGAGGATCCAAACTTCTCGTAGACCGAGATGGCGATCTGGGAGTTTCAAGCGCATTCCTACCATCACTGGAACTGTTACTCACATTGGATGATGGTATATCTATATTCTTGGGTATGAAATTGGCCATGGTGTAATGTTTTTATCTTGAAATGAACTTAAAAATGAAACTAATAGGTCAAGTATTCAGTACGGCAAACGACAAAACAACAAAATAATACAAATAAACAAACGAATAAATAATTCCAACCTGTCTAAGTGAAGACAATGGCCATAAACACGATGAAATGAAAGATGAAATATATGTTAAGTTTAGAAACACATCTACTACCTTCAATTAATTGTGTAAATTCATATGTTGATTACACATGAAAAAAGGTCGTGTCAATGACCACAATATTTTTTCATCATATATATCCGCTTCAAAACCTACGTATTCATTATCTACACTATCACTATTCGCTATGAAGGTAGTGTAATTGGTGATATCGATTACATACCACTGAACTGTCTTTTTTGTAAGGGAATTCTCATATATTACATTTATGATGTTTATAGTTACATGATAGAAATAATCTACATATTTTATGTGTGTATTCCGTTGCTCCAAGCGGGAGGATACAGAGAAACAAATATACCAAATCTTATAAAATACACTCCTCATTATTCCAATAACCTCGTAAGGTCGATATGTAATATTCCTCAGTCCTTTTACCGCTTTTATTTTCTAATTTGATGTAATATTTGGTAGCGCAGTGATTGGTAGTGTGCTGACAATTTTGCCAAAAAGATCATGGTATAAATTTTGCTAAAAGACGTATTTAGTTGGTGAACTCGAATACTTACGGTGGTTGTCTCCTTATGAAATATGGCATATGATTGGAATATAGATCAAGTAGTAAATGTATGTATTAAGGAAATCAATTATGAAACTCCAAATCTAGACCCCAGTTATACTAACATTATTTAGTCTATTGAAACAGTATATACCACAAATGATACCCAAAAGATAAAACTGATACAAGATCACTTGCAATCAATACAACGGTCAGAATCAGGCTATGAATTAGGAGAGTTGCTAATTAAACAGCCTTCAAAGTATTGTAAATACTTTGGAGCCTTGACTTTCACGGTTTTCTTCAACACACATAAGGACGCATTGACTTCAGATCAGGTAGTATCTATCTTTAATCAGCAATTGGACCACGTCATTGCCTTAAATGGTGAAAATCTAGAATCAAACTTGTTTGTTGTTAAGAAACTATTGAGTAATCTCTCTTTGATATTCATCGATCATAACATATCTAGTACTAACAATAATACACTATTGGATCCAATTGGAAGATACTTTTTTAAGATAGGCAATCCATTGTCTCAATTGACTAAATCCCAGTTCAAGCTACTAATATTACTTCATACCATTATAGTAGAAGATATTCGCAAGCGTGATAATTCAAAGTTGTTCCATATTCATGAAATCATATTCGAACATAATTTTCCAAACTTGAAGTCAATTTTTGAAGCACTCTATAATGACATATATAAAACTGATGAAGAAATACAAATCTTAGCACTAGAGTGCTTGTACTCGTGGGTGACTTATATTGGAATTGCTGAGCATGGTTCTAATATTTCGTATACCAACGATATCCAAACCTTGCTGCCATTGGTACTATTTCTATTCAACAATTTGAAAGTTGAAGATATTCAAGGTAGAATAGAAATAGTCAGTAAAATATTTACTATATTATCGCAGATTTTAGAGGAATATCCCAAAATTTTAAATCCATATAAGCCATTACTATCCAATGTGTTATTTGATGAGAATTCATTTGGTTCAATATTTATTAACTCCATACTTCTGAATAGAGATTTGATGGAGATATATCAACAAGAAATTGAAAATTTCACTGATTTAGTCATTGCTTATTTAAATTTGAATATGGTGTACCTAATTAGAAATATATTGGACCCTCAAGTATTGAGAATATTGGAATTAGCTATTAGTTTGACTGATTTTCCCGGGAACCCAATTTCGGAAGAAAAGATAAGTGATCAGTTCTTATTGTTTTGGGAAGAATTTTTCAATATGTTTATTGATGATTCTGAAGTCATCAATCAGTTATTTGATGAAAATTCCGAAGCTAAAGAGAAATTTTTGCAATTAAGGAACGAAATTTTAATCAATGTGAGTACTATTTATTGGAAGAAATGCCATATATACAGTGAAAATATTTCAAGGGAATTCAACCACTTTCGATTAAGGGTTTCAGAAGTTTTTCAATTACTCTACTCATTGTTGAATACATCAATTTATTCAATGCTAACTGGTAACATAAAGGAAAGACTATCAGAATTTCGACAATCTCAAAATCATGAATTATCACTTGACCTTGAAGCTTCGTTATACCTATTATACAAAATAACTGATGATTTGACTTTCTATGACGATGAGTCGACAGAGGTCTTAAATCCATTCATCAAAGAGCTTTTTCAAAGTAGGTTAATCGAAACGATTGATGAAAACTTCAAGAATAATCAAATTAAAATAACTTTACTCAACTTTTTATCATCAATTCCGTTTTTCTTTAAAAGCAACTTAGGGGAGATGTATGTCACAGTAATATTCAACTATTTATTTTCAATTGTTATCCAACAGCGGCATTCTAGTCACACTAGTATATCCTTGATTTCTTCAAAGACGATATTGAAAATCTGTCAAAATTCAACTAACAAGCTAATACAATTTTTACCACAATTGCAAAATATTGTAGTAGAAGTTATAATAAATATAGAGTTCGATAGTGTGATACGAGAAAGATTGGTAAATGCATTTGTTGCAATAGCTCAATCATCAAAAGTTCCAGAAACACTCAGTGGGATAATACTTCATCTCCTAACTCAGATCAATCAACAAATTGAATTAGTTGTACATAATCCAAACAAATTATTTGTCACGCAGGTGGGGACCCCCGAACAGAACGCTGAATCACAGATTGAAGATTATGCAATTAGTTTGTTGGGATGTATAAACGAAATTGGGAATGGTACTCAATTACCTGACGAGCTCGATGATTATTTAACTGCTGAGCAAACGTACCAAATAGATTCATATTGGTCTAAAGATCCTCAAGGAATTAAAGAAAAGATTTTGAATAGTATCAATCAACTATCATTGAATTTCCCACCATTGATAAACAAAACTTTGCCGACTGAGAAGTGCTGCAATATATTTAGAAGCGGATTGGCAGAACCAATCAATGGTCCATTTAAGTTTGATTTACAAATTATATTTAATTATTTGATGACGAAGATCGAACATTCGAATCCTGGATCAGTTTCGTTGATATATAAGCTAGTAGAATCCATAATATTGACAAATGGTGCACACTTACTGATAACTTCCATCGATGAATTGATTGCTAAAATATTTGCTGAAAAGGTGTCGTTTATTGAAACTGATATTGATCTAATCAAATCTTCAATTGAATTGTTCTCAACGATATTAGAAAAATATCCATCTTTGATAATCAACTTGGCAATCTTTCAAAATACTATTTTGAAATTCGGTATTATTGGGTTTAAGTATCGTGAAGGTTTTCTTATCAAGTCGATTGTTAAATTCTGGTTAACATTGATCAATCTAAAAAAGGGTAAATTGTCCGATCAAGAATTAATCCAAAATCTAATAACTTCTCAAAATATAATTGAAAGCTCTCATCCACTAGGATATACGTTGTTGTCAAGCTTGACGTTCTCATTCATCGATAATCCAAGATCAAATATGGAGCACTTCTATCAATTGTTCCGAGCTTTGGTAGCAAAGTATCCCATGTATATAAAGAATTGGTTACGGATCATATTGATTCACAAACTTGTTGATAATAGCAAAACTGATAAGTTTAATTCTTCGTTCGTAGACAATTTTGTTAGCAAACTAATGTTGACAAGAGGTCAGAGGCAAGCAAATGAAGTATTGAAAACATTTTGGTTAGAATGTAACTCGTTAGTAGAATACGCAAGTTAGGCGCTACAGCATCACACAAAGGTTTCGAAAAATATTTAATACTAAAGCCCTATATAGCATATACAAAAACAAATTAGAGTAAAGAAACAAAAGGATATACATAAAACAAAATTAAGAATAATAAAGTAAAAAATCACAAATTATTCAGGTTTTTTTTTCTTTTTTAAACACGAATCAAGCAAGAAGGGAATCTAATTGTTGAGACAAGTAGTCAACTTCAGCGTTGTAGTCAAGAGCATCAAGTCCAACACATTGATACCTTACTCTAATAGCATCATTGTAAGTATCCTGCTTAGCCTTGATTCTGAAATTATATTCTTTAAATATAACTTTGGAAAAGGTTTGAACAAATTCAGTATTTGATGGATCGGCATCTTGCTTCTTCTTTAACTCTAACAACTCTCCTGCAGTTATACCTAATAATTTATGAGCTTCTGCATCGAATAAAGTAATCCATATCTGACTTGAAGCGTCCATAATAGCACAGTTAAAGATATAACGATAAGTTGGTTCATTAACATTAACGTCACATCTTTCACATCTCCAAGTACCATCATGTTCTTGCTCTACCAATTTTCTGTTACAAGCCGAAGGAGGTCTTGTACCATCAGCAGAAAATTGAATTTGTTGATTACAAGCAGGATAACAGAAAGTATCATGTTTTGTAAAACTAATTGATGATTTAACTGTGAAATAATCTGGTTTATCTGATTTGCCTAAGTTTTCTTCTTGAGCTTCATGAAGAGTCTTTCTTTTACTCAATTGAGCTGAACCTGTTGAAGCTTCAACTTTCAAACTCTTGAAATTTTCATTTACACCTTCATTATCATACCAGCCTTTTAATTGATAAGATTCTGCAACATCAGGATTTGGAATAATTGACCCTGCTTGTGTCAAGGTTAATGATCTACCATTGAAATCTTGAACTTTACAACTTTTAAAGGCAATGACGGAACCTTCAGGAATACTGAAATTAACAGCAGTTTGGTTCCATAACCCCACATCAATAGCAAATCCAGTCTCATCGACAATAGTAACATTTCTTCTATCAAATGCCTTACCGGTTGATTTTGCAGTAATTTGAAAAGCTTCATGGACCGATTTCAAAGCACCAATAACGTCAACTATAGAATTTGGATCGACTGATTGAATCTTATCTAATTTAACAAATTTGAATGATAATTTTGGAACATTGGAAGAATCATAACATTCAGTGATTTTAGTACCCTTATCTAACACTAACTCATAAGGATTTGATAAATGATTGAATTTTGGATTTCTTGATTTAACTTTGGCATTACTTATGAAATAGACCTTACCTTCTTCCAAGATTTTAAACGCGTTTTCAGCATCTTCATTGAAAGCACTAGCTTTGATTTCATCTGATTCATCTAAGAAATTAACCGAGAATAATTTCCCGTCATTATTTTTATTTTGCCAAGTTCTAAGATCACCTTTGTAAGAAACTCTTGCCTTGATGGTCCAAAAGTTTCTGTAAGGAGAAATATTATCTATTGGTACCACTTTTTCGTCGCTACCACCACCAGCAGCACCATTATTTCCGTTAGATTTGTAGCTGTTAGCACTACTAGGAGGCTGTTGATATTGTTGAGCTGGTGGCGCAATGGTCGACTCCACTTGAGGTTGAGGACGTGGTTGCGTAGGTGGTTCAGCGGATTGAGAAATGGCACTACCAGCTTCTGTTTTTCTTAATTTATCATCCTCTTTATGTTCCTTATAATATTCATCAATACTAATGAAATTATTGTCGGTGACATCATTAACTTGACCAATGATTTCGGCATCATTAATTAAGAACAAATGTTTGGCTGTAGTGAAAACACTAAATTCTGTGACTTTAAGTACGGCGTATCTCGTAAAGGAGTTATTGGAAAGGTAAGGCACAAGCTTTTCAGCCACCAAACCATGACAAGTGTAGGTTCCATCACATAAAATCAATCTATATCTTTTAAGTTCATTTTCAGTAATGATTGGTTTAATATTCAAGACCAAAAACTCTAATGGCGCAGCGACACTACCACTGTTCGAAATGGAAAAGGCATCCCTCAACTTATCAGTGGAAAGGTTGAACGACTTGATTGAACTCATTGTATTGATCCACTTACTGACTTTGATTGATTGGTATGTAAAACTAAATCAATAAAGAAAAGTAGAATACATAGTTTTGTATAATTAAAAAAAAATCCACACGCGATCCGTGTCAGTTTTTGATGTTTTGAAGTTTTGATATTTTGATTTTGATTTTGATTTTTTAAAAAAATGCGTCTAATTAATTTTGTCAACTATGAGAAAAGTGAAGATGCTATTAAAAAAGGAATCTAAAAAGTTAAAGTCGTATTGATATTTAATGATTTACATAGACATACGGATATATAATATATGTACAAATACTATACAAAGTATGGAGGCTTGAGTAGTTTAAATTGTTAAATGTCTAAATAAATACTTGGAAGGAACTGAATTGAATAGAAATGAGATGAATTGAAAGTTTATTTGAAATGGGATGGGGAAATGGGGCAGAAGCAAACTTATAACTTAGCAGGGATGCCAATAACATTAAATAACTCATCTCTTTCATTAACTCTAACGGCACCACTTCTTAATAATGCCTTAGTCAAATCATCAATTAAATCATCAACATTCTCAATCCCAATACATAATCTTATTAAATCTTCGGGGAAATCACGTTCCTGCCTTGTTTTGGCATCAATAGAAGCATGGGACATCTTACATGGCATGGAAATCAATGAGTTTACACAGCCAAATGATACTGCAATACCAAAAATGTCTGTATTTTCAACTATTCTTTCCGATAATTTAACACTACCAGTTTCAAAACTTAATACTGCCCCATAACCTCTACACATAGAATTATGTAATTCATATTGAGGATGATCTTTTAATCCAGGATACCTTACTTTGAATCCAATGTTTTTCAAAAACTCGGCAACTTTAATACAATTTTGTTGTTGTCTTTCAACTCTAATGGCTAAAGTTCTTAAACCTCTACTTAATAACCAACAATCAAATGGTGATAATCCACATCCAGTGGCATTTATGACATTATATAATTTTTCGGATAAATCATCTGAATTAACTGCAAGGACACCTGCCATAATATCATGATGACCATTAAGATATTTTGTAGCAGATTCATAATGAATATCAACACCCAAATCTAATGGAGTCATTAATAATGGAGACATCATGGTATTGTCAAATACCACTATTATTTTAGGATTAACTTGATGAGCATAATCTGTAATTGACTTGACATCAACTACTTTAATTAATGGATTAGTAGGAGATTCCAAAAAGATCATTTTAGTATTGGTATTTATTTTCAGCTGGATTAACTTGGTATTGGTGGTGTCATAGTGACTAACATTAATAGCTCCCTTCTTATGATGATAAGTTAATAAACGATTGGTTCCACCATATAAATCATCACCGGCAATGACTTCATCACCTGGATTCAATAAGGCTATAATGACATCAAGACATCCCATACCAGATGTGACGGCATATGTATATTTAGCCTTCATGATTCTAGCCAAGTGATTTTGTAAATGAGTTCGTGTAGGGTTTCCTGATCTTGTATAGTCATATTCACCCATGTTTGACAAAGATTCTTGCTTAAATGTAGCAGACTGATATAAAGGTGGAACTGAGGCATTATGTTGATCAGTAGACTTGGAGAACACTAGTTCCGTCTCCAAACTGTAGGATTTCTTTGGAGCCATTTTTTATAGTAGCAATATATGTATTAGTAGCAGGTAGGATATGTGATCCAACAATAATATATTTATATTCGAATGAAACTTGATGAATTCAAGGTAAGTTGAAAGTTAAAATCGTGAAATTATTACAATTACCCATCTTATGAGTCAAAATTTCCTTTCACGGAGTCACGTGATTAAACACAATTTAAATTTGTGTGTATATACCGGAATATCAGAAATCAACCCATATTCAAAGCGGTTTCGGTAAGACTCAATCATTTCACCTATTATTGTTAATTAACAAGATCCTAAACGTATATTATCCTCTAATAAATGTTGGTTAGAAACGTGCCCGATACAAGATGAAACTATTTATAAGAAGTAACACAGGTATCATAGTCTTCTCACATACATGGGGTAGGTAGCCTTCTTCTTCCATACGTCTTCGTCGAACAACCCGAATTGTTGGAACCCTACGAAAACCGGAGTGGTACTTCACATGTCCAACGGTACCAAACTCGACGGCTTCCTACAAATTGTGACTTAACAGTTGTGAGATCTCTCGATTCTAATTTCTCTGATTGATTGGATTTTGATCATCCTTTTCACCAATGTACCCCCTAAGGTAAAGTTTACTGAAGAAATTCGGTTTTTTAGTAAGAGAGCAACAACTTACTTACGTACTAGTGAGAGCACCCAGTTTCTATTTCTTTTGCAATTTTGATACCTAATGATACCTAGCTTAGAACTCGATTTCATTAATCAATTAAAACTAATAATCTTCAATCTTATAAATTAATTTGATACTATCTTTTTATTAGAAAATTGTATGTATGTAAATGTAATAATAATAATAATAATATTAAAGAAACTTTTTTATATGATATTTTACAAATCAGCTCTAGTAAATTTACTAATATCATTTGGTTCCTTTCCTAATAAGACCTTGGGACCACTGAATGGTTCACAACTTTTCCTTCCACTAACAGGCCCAATAGTAGTTAATTCTTCACCAGCTTGTAATTTCTTTAATAAACCAACAGTTTTTTCTGGTGTTAAATCTTCATGGAAATCATCATTAATACCAATCATTGGAGCATTGACACAAGCACCCAAACATTCGACTTCTTGTAATGTGAAAAGACCATCTGGAGTAGTTTGGCCTGGTTTAACTTTTAAATAATCTTCAATGGCATGTAAAATACCATCACTACCACATAATTGACAAGGAGTTGTTGTACAAACTTGTAAATTATATTTACCCATTGGTTTTCTATTATACATGGTATAAAAAGTGGCGACTTCATATACTCTCATAGGTGGCATATCCAATAATTTGGCCACATAATTCATGACACTAATGGAAGTGAATCCTAATTGACGTTGACCTAAATCTAATAAGGGCATGACGGCACCCTTTTTATATTGAGGTGGGTATTTAGCTATAACTTCATCGGCTCTTTTCAAGTTTTCAGAATTGAATTCAAATGGAATATTTTGATTATCTTCTTTAGTTTCTCTATGAACTGAAATAATTGATGAGTTTCTGGTAGAAAGTAATAATAATGAAGGTTTGGAAGTGGTGATGGTAAGTGAAGATGCTCTTGTTATTGATTTCGAAATATATCTAGAAAACATGACGTAGTTGTAGTTTTATTATGATGATGCTATGCGGGTTGGTTTTATTATTAAAAGTCTATCTATATGCTTTTGTAGATGAAATGAATGAAATATGCAAAGTTAAACTATTGGAAAATAGTTAGTTTAAAGGTAATTAATGAAAAATGATTGTAGATTGATAAATGAAAAACTGACAAAAAAGTTCTTTAGATTCCAGATCAGTAGAATATGAGATTGTATTCAATCAATTAATTTATTTTTCATATATATTAAATGATATAATATGATAATGTTTAATTCTATCCAATATCTATGCTTGTTTTAAAATCGTTGTTTTGTTGTAAATTTTTTTTGTAGTAACTAAGTGGATGTGCTTACATTTGATTAATCTTTATTAAATTGATTGGCTAGCTATATACAGGTCTATGTAAAAAAATGTTACACGTGATTTTGACGCTACCATATCCTTATGTCATGTGATCAATCCAATTCTGATTACATAATAATATAGCAACATATTATGTAACACGATGAGAGAATTGGATGATTAATCTAAAAGATCAGTCAGCCAAACATAGGAAGAAAAGGAAATGGAAAAATGGGAATGGAAAAAAAAAAGTGAGCTCAGTGTTCAAACTCATCTATCATAACTATAAATAATTTGGATTATTTTATTAAATACAAATTAATCTGAACCAGCTTTAGATCATTCCTATTGTTAACTAGAACTAAAACAATTCAATATGTCTGCAACTAGAATAAGTAGAGGACAATGTGTGGATTGTACTTGTTCTCCGGGTTTATTATCCAGAACTAATCGAAGATCTTCAGTGTTTGCTCAAAAAATTATGTTAAATAGAACTAACACTGGAGTTTCAACCAGCAAAACAGGAGGCAATAGCTCAAGAAAGGGCTCTGTATTCACTACTTTGGATGTTGCTTCTTTATGTTTACCTGACGTTAAGGAAATTAATACCTCAAGCCGTTTACAATCTTTAAGAAATAAAATGGCCCAACATGACTTGGGAGTTTATATCATTCCTTCGGAAGATCAACATCAATCGGAATATGTATCATTACAAGACCAAAAGAGAAGTTTCATTAGTGGTTTCCAAGGTAGTGCCGGTGTGGCTGTTGTCACTCGTGATTTGAACAATATGAGTGATGTTCCAGAAGGATTAGCTGCCTTATCAACCGATGGAAGGTATTTTAATCAAGCTTCAAGTGAATTGGACTTTAACTGGTTATTGTTAAGACAGGGATCCATTGATCAACCTACTTGGGAAGAATGGACCATCAATCAAGCTATTCAATTGAGTTTGGATTCAGGATTGAAAGTAAATATTGGGGTTGATCCAAAATTAATTACTAATAAGTTGTATCAAAAATTTATTAAATTGATTGAGAAATCTTTATCGTTACCTCAAAATTCAAAAGCAAAAATAGAATTAGTCCCTATACAAACTAATTTAATTGATTCAATTTGGGAAGAATTTGAACCTTTACCTCCTTCAGTATCTTCAAATCCAATTAAGATTTTAGATGAAAAATTCGCTGGGAAATCTGTCACTGATAAATTGACTGAAATCAAAAAAGAATCATTTAAAGACAATGTTGAAGGATTAGTGGTTACTGCCTTGGATGAAGTCGCATGGTTGTTGAATTTAAGAGGTCAAGATATTGAATATAACCCAGTGTTTTTCTCTTATTTGATCATATCGAAACATAATGATACAACGCTTTTTATTGATAAAGCAAGATTATCTCCCGAAGTCTTGATTCATTTAGAATTAAACAATATTAAAATCCAACCTTATACCTCATTTTACTCAACTTTATTATCATTATCCCAAGAATTCTCAATCAATCAAAAACAATTCCTTGTTCCTAATAATTCAAATTGGGAAGTCATTAGAAATTTAAAATCTTCATATAATCAAACATTATCCCCCGTTGAAGAAATCAAATCCATTAAAAATGCAACCGAACTTAATGGGGCTAAGATTGCCCATTTAAAAGATGGTAGAGCAATTGTAAGATTCTTAGCATGGTTAGAAAATGAATTAATTAATAATCAAGAATTAATTGATGAAATCACAGCCGATGACAAATTAACTGAATTCAGATCCCAAGAAGAAAACTTTGTTGGTTTATCCTTTGCAACTATAAGTGCTACAGGTGCAAATGGTGCTGTTATTCATTATAAACCTCAGAAAGGTGCTTGTTCCACAATAAATCCAGGAAAGATTTATCTTAACGATTCGGGTTCTCAATTCTTGGAAGGAACGACAGATACTACTCGTACTGTTCATTTTGAAACTCCAACTTATGAAGAAGCCAAGAGATATACATTGGTGTTACAAGGTAATATTGCTTTATCTACATTAAGATTCCCCGAAAACACTACAGGAAATTTAATTGATTCAATTGCAAGACAACATCTTTGGAAATGGGGATTGGATTATGGTCATGGTACATCCCATGGTATCGGTGCTTATTTGAATGTCCATGAAGGTCCAATTGGAATTGGTCCAAGACCAAATGCCGCTGCTAATGCCTTGAAACCAGGTCAACTTTTATCCAATGAACCAGGATATTATGAAGATGGTGAATATGGGATCCGTATTGAGAACGTCATGTTTATCAAGGATAGTGGAAGAAGCTGTGGTGGGAAACAATTCTACGAATTTGAAACCATTACTCGTGTTCCCTTCTGTAGAAAATTAATTAATGTCGATATGTTGAGTGAAGAAGAATTGGCTTGGATCAATGGATATCATAATACAATCTGGAATGAGTTACATGAATCGTTTGAGAAAAGTTCATACACATATAAGTGGTTAAGAAGAGAAACTGCCCCATTAATTAAGTCTCGTTAGATTTCCTTTTAATATACGTAAAGCTTTATCAAAAAATTAAATAGGTATATATAGAAATAAAAAAATTTTATCATATTATTGGACGTGCAATTATACATTATAGTATGTTTCTATTAATTAACTTGCACTAATTACTTCTATATACATTATTATTCTTCAAAGAGAATCTTGATTTCCTCAATTCTTCTTCTTCTCTTCTCTTCTTCTTCAACACCGACAGCTTCCCCGATTTGTTTCTTTCGTTCTTGGATTTTTAACATTTTGATTTCTATACTATTCTCCATAATAAACCTAACAACCTTCACCGTCTCATTCTGGCCTATCCGATGAATTCTATCAATGGCTTGGTCTTCTATACTGGGTGACCACCATGGATCCATCATAAATGCTCTTGATGCGGATGTTAGATTAAGTCCCACCCCACCAGCCTTTAACGACAATAATAAGACAGTAATCTTTGGTTGGTTTATACTTACAGTATCATTGAATTTATTTAAAACCTTCTCACGTTCTTGCATCAGTAATCTTCCATCGAATTTAAAGATTTGAAATTCATCAACACCTACTTGGATCTTCAATTCACTTTCAATTATATCTAAATAAGATGAAAACTGACTGAACACAATAACTTTTTCAATAGGATTCTGATCTTTAATCATTCTTAAATGATTAATTAAGGCTTGGATTTTAGATGATGCTTTATCGGGATTATATAAATATAATTGGAATGAATAGTTCAGATTGGCAGTATCAATAGAATTACCTTCTTCGATTATTGATCCACGAGTATGAAATAGTACATCTTTCTTGGTGGTGACTTTGTTACGGAGTTTGAAAAGTTTATATTTCGAAATATCCATTCGACAATTAGGACACAATGGTTGTTTTTCAGTATTGACTTGTTGATTTTGGAAATCTATATGTTCAATAATACATGTCAAGCAAAATGTATGTCCACATGGGGTAACCACCATTTCACCTTGAGGGATTGGTGTTTGGGTACAAATTGAACATTCTGAATTGAGTAAATCAATCTTTGGATAGATTTTATACATCACATTTTTGACCTCTGTATCATTCGTGAACCCTTCTTTTTCTTGTTCATTAATATCTTGTAAGAATTCCTTTGTATCATTATTATCAAATCCTGCTGATGATGATGCAGCTGCTGCTGCTGCCGTTTCTTCCTCTTCCATTTCATTGGGTCCTCCTACTAAATCCATATGACAACATACTTGTCGTAATCTTAATATATGGGTCAAGATTTGGGTATATTTCTTTAATAAATCTCCACTATTGAGTCCTTCTTTGAATGAATTATGAGCTTTAGTCTTCAACCAATTGTATAATTTGGCTTCCTTCTCGTTAAATTTGATTTCTTCAATTACAATTTGCTTTTCTGGCAATTCCACTAGTGGTTTCCCATTGGCTTGTTTCATATTCTTGGTTCTTCTTAATAATACTGGATCTAAAATGGATTTTATAATATCTAAAGTTTGACTGATTTTCTTCTGTTCAAAGGGTAAGGTTATAAAAGTCTTCCAATATGAGAAATTTGACCATGGATCCAATTGCAAAAATTTAATCAAAGAATATAAATCATCCAATCGATTGATTATTGGTGTTCCTGTTAAGACCCATCTTCTTCGTGATTCGATTTTGTATATAGACTTCGCAGTCTTTGTATTTCTGTTTCGAATATTATGACCTTCATCTAAAATAATTCTGAAATAATCTACTGAATAAATTCCAATCCTTGGTAATTTCCCATTCATATCTCGTTGTTTGGATAATCTTATAAATTCATTCTGGATAGTACCATAAGTTGTTAACATCACAACAGGAATATTATTGGACGGATGTTGAACTAATGTATTGTATAAGTTTGAATCAGTCAGATTTCCATAATATATATGACAATAATGATTAGGGTTGTTATTTGCTTTATCAAATTCACTCTTCCATTGTGATAACAATGACATTGGTACCACTATAAGGGTGGTATTAGAAGCATAACAAAATTTATTTGTTGAAGTTTTTATATCATGTGTTTTATCATAAGGAACAGAATTTATTAATGCCAACGTTGATATGGTCTTACCTAATCCCATTTCATCAGCCAAGATACCACCTTGTCTACTTGTTTTAAGTGTTGGTTGTTCGATAGATAATTCCCCATTATACATATTAGCATAAAAGTAAGAATATTCTTGAGATTGAGATTGAGATTCGGATTGAGATGGGAAATTTGTTTCAACCTTATTATAAGAAGCATTCTTGGGCCATTTGTATTTTCTCCACAATGGATTCATCATTCCTTGTTCACTTTGAGTATTATAATTGTTATCTGCACCAGACAATTCTCCTAAAGTATCAAACTCTCCTTCTCTAGATAACATCCACGATAATCCATGCTTTTGATATGTTCTTAAATCAAGTTTGAAATTCTCAGAGGGAGGCGTTGTACTTTCTGGTAAGTTGTTTAATATATTTGATTGGTTGTTTTGTTGATAAAATTGCTTCAACTGATCTATATCTACTTCATCTACTGGTTTGATGGTACCATTAGGATCAACTTCTTCAACAGCATCTTCATCATCATCATCATCTAAATTGATAGTTTCAATAGGTTGATCAAGCTGTGTTGCAACTGTCAGTATATCTTCCTCGTCATTTCCACTGATTTTAATGGGTCTAATGGACAATCTTTCAAAGAGCTTGGATAATGCAAATTGACGTAGTCTTAACGTTGCTTCTCCTTCTGATTCAGTAGCAAAATTAAAATTCAACTTTGTTCTTTTCTTGGCTGGATTGATATTTGATTCTTGAGATAATAATGATGATGATTCAATGGTATCTTTTAATTGGAAAGCAGTATTCTTTAAGAAAACATCGATTTGAATAATAAATGAATCACCAGTGGATAATCTTCTCTTTGTACCCTCTATCACCGTACTTTGAAATTGACCAATATCGAGATCAAATATTGGGGTCAAAATTCTTGTCAAATCCTCGGGAATTCTTGCGATTTCTCGCCCTGTGGTTTGATGACTTGAAATTGTATATAAACGTATGATCGAGCTCTTAGTTGCTGACGAATTCCTAGGTATAAGTCTCTTCAATTCCATCAGTTGACCATAATTTAATGCTTGCATCATCGGTCTAGTAGCCCACGCCTGTACAACGATTGACCCTATAAATCTTGACCACTCTGGATTATTTTGACTTTGGATTTGCTTGATGGTAGTGGAAGCAGTTGAAATTTGGTTGTAGATTTTTTCAAGTTGCCCGTTCAAGTCTAATTCTTCAAGCGGCCTCTTCACTTTATTTTCACCTAGCATCTCCTCCATCTCTTCTGTATTTATGCCATTTAAATATTCGTTGATAGCCAAGCGTACGTTTTTGACATTATCTTTATACTTAATGTAAAGGTAATTTAGATGACGTCGCGGTACATTACCAATGGTGGCTGTAATTTGACTTTCGAATAACTCTCTGGCCGCTGTTTCAGATTCTGATTCGGGGACTGGTTTTATTTGTGAATTTGAGGGTTGAGACTTGATTTCATCTCCATTATCATCATCATCATCGGAATCATTAGCAACAAAAAGGGCATTTGAAGTAGTAGGAACAGAAGTAGAAGCAGGAGGAGGAACTAGATCTTTTGGATTTGAAATCGGGACAACAGATGAAGATTCATTAGGGATTGGTTGAGGGGGTGGTGCTCTTTTAAAGAATCTTTGTTTGACTACCATCGTGTAGGATACTCATTAGTATTTGATTGCAAAAGAAGTATTATAGGTATCACATCTTTTAGAAACTAGTAACGCGTACTGAAAAATTATTTACAGTGTTAGATCGGTTTTGGTAAGGATGGGTAGATTAAATGGTTTTTGGTGAGGACACGCATCAGTATTTTGCAACTTGTAATATTAAACCCCAACTAATTATGATGATGATGAATGATATGTGAGTATATTGTTTCAAATAGTGACTATGGTATAAGAAGTAGAGATTGGTAAAGAATTACTTTTGGTATAGAGATATTGAGATCTGATTAATATTGTATATATGGTTAGAGGTAAGAAAATGAGGGGATTGGGGTGGTTGTAGTGATTGTAGTGGTAGTGAATAGTTGGATAAGTAAAAGACATAGTCCATACGAGGTATAATTAGTTGAAGTTAAAAACAATGACTCCATAAACATAATATCAGTGGAGTCTTAAGGTTCTAGAAGCAGATCTTAGGTATGAAAGTTTGTCTTATAACCCCAAACTAGATTAAGTTTTAATAATAATAGACTATTTTCTTATATCTTAAGAGATTGTGATTCATAACTTAAACAAAAGAAGAAGGAGTCATTAACTATAAAAATAGTTTCCAAGATAAAGTATAGAGAACCATAAGGCATTCTTGTCTACCTATATATATTTTTGTTATTTATAAAAATATTACAAATACATATATGTATAAAAAAAAAGAGTGATTATGTAATCCAAGCTCAAATTGGGGAATTTATGCGCCGTTTAAGTTTTTTTCAGTTTTACCACCGAGATTGAAAATATAGATAGGGAGGAGAAAGCCAGTACATAATATAATTTTTCAATTATGATTCATAATTGCATTATTACATATAAATATTTATATATCTTTTTATTACTTTCTTCTTCTTCTTCTATTTGTTCTTCTTTACTTTGCTAATTAGAGGTAACCCCCCAATATAGATATACAACCAATAACTAATCACTTTATACATCAACCATGACTAAACCTCACGCCAAAGACTTGACTCATTTGTTATCTCAAGAATCCATTTCTAGACAAAACTCACCTTTGAAATCTGCCTTCAAATATTATAAGGATCCAGCAATCACCTTCTTAGGCGGTGGTTTACCCTTATCTGACTATTTCCCCTTTGATAAAGTCACAGCAGATGTTCCAACTCCTTCCTTTGCTAAGGGAATTGGCGCTCAAATCACCGAAGAAAATAAAACTGTGGTTGAAATTTTCAAATCAGCTGCCAAAAATACTTCTCCCAATGAAATTGAATTAGCAAGATCCTTACAATATGGTTATACTGAAGGTCAACCAGAAATCGTTAACTTCCTTAAAACCCATACCGATTTGATTCATAAAATCCCATATGTTGATTGGGATGTTATATCATCAGTTGGTAATACTGAAGCTTGGGAATCCACTTTAAGAACCTTTGTAACTAGAGGTGATTCAATCTTGGTTGAAGAATACTCCTTTAGTTCAGCTTTAGAAACTGCTAATGCTCAAGGTGTTAACACTATCCCTGTTCAAATGGATGATTATGGTATTATCCCAGCTGCTTTATCATCTTTATTAGATAATTGGGTTGGTCCAAAACCAAAATTATTGTATACCATTTGTACTGGTCAAAACCCAACTGGTTCCTCATTGAGTTTCGAAAGAAGGAAGGAAATCTATGAAATTGCTTCTAAACATGACTTTATTATTATTGAAGATGAACCTTATTATTTCTTACAAATGGAAACTTATACTTCAGAAAAGGAAACTAGAGGTAAAAACGTTGTTCATAGTCATGACGATTTTATCAAAGCATTGGTTCCATCCTTCTTGTCTATTGATGTTGAAGGTAGAGTCATTAGATTAGACTCTTTCTCAAAAGTCTTGGCTCCAGGTTTAAGATTTGGTTGGATCGTGGGTCAAAAGGAATTATTAGAAAGATATGTTAGATTACATGAAGTATCTATTCAAGCTCCCTCTGGTATTGTTCAATCCTTAGTCAATGGGTTATTACAAAGATGGGGACAATCGGGTTATTTGGATTGGTTGATTGGTTTAAGATCCGAATATACTCATAAAAGAGATGTTGCTATTGATTCAGTTGCTGAATTCTTACCCAATGAAGTCGTGACTTTCTTCCCTCCAGTCGCTGGTATGTTCTTCACCGTCAATATCGATGCCTCTAAACATCCTAAATTCTTAACTGAATATGAACTGGATCCATTGAAAGTTGAAACTGCCATTTATGAACAAGGTATTAAACAAGGTTGTTTAATGATCCCAGGCTCTTGGTTCAAAGTGGAAGGTCAATCTAACCCACCTCAACATTTGTTACCTGAAAACCCAGCTCATAAAACTCATATTTTCTTCAGAGGTACTTATGCTGCTGTTCCATTAGATCAATTGGTTACTGGTATTGAAAAATTCGGTAAGGCCATTAAGGTTGAATACGGTTTATAAGCTAGGTACTTCTTCAATCTATTCTAATCTATTGTTAGCCAGTTTTTAAACATATGTATAAGTATATATACATATATAGATAAATTAAAATGTATTAACTATTCAAAAGGAATTTAAATTGTATACAGGTATAATGTATTTTTAAATAGATTTATTTTTATTGTATGTCTCTCAACGGGTTTGGAAACCATATGGATTGATAATTTTTCCGAAGTTACAAATTAATTGTATCATTATTAAATGCTCCTGTAATATTGGGTGGATAACAACTTGAAGAATGCACATCCTTAAACTACCTTGGTTTGGTCATAAAAGTAAGTCTAATTTATTATTATTTGTACATTTTTGAAAGTTTGCAATTTCATACTAACTATAAACAGCCGAGAATAAAAGTATAGAATGTTATTCAATTAGTATCAGTCCCGATGGAACTAGACTAGCGTCCGGTGGTTTGGATGGTAATGTCAAGATATGGGATGTACCTACCATACTAAAGTTTAAACAATTGTCAACCCAACCACCACCTTCTCCACCAGTCGATCCAACAACCACGGCCAACCAATCCAAAAAGAGCCTGACCTCACCACCAAACCAGCTTGAAGATAAAGTCAATGGAATAATCAAAGATAACCTCCTTCCGCCAAAGTCACTTAGAAGACCCTTGTGTTCTATGAGTCGACATAATGGGGTGGTCACTAGTGTGAAATTCTCACCTGATGGGAAGTATTTGGCGTCGGGTTCAGACGATAAGATTTGCCTTATATGGGAACGAGATGAAAAGCAACATAAACAACCACAATTCGGTGAGGCAGAAGCTGACTTGGAACACTGGACAGTCAAGAAGAGATTGGTTGCCCATGACAATGATATTCAAGACATTTGTTGGTCACCCGATAGTTCATTATTGGTTACTGTGGGGTTGGACAGATCAATTATCATTTGGAATGCTTTCACTTTCGAGAGAATCAAACGGTATGATATTCATCAGTCAATGGTGAAGGGTATTGTGTTTGATCCTGCCAATAAGTTTTTTGCCACGGCTTCAGATGATAGAACAGTAAGAATTTTCCGATATTATAAAAAGATCAATGAATATAATAATTATGATTTCCAAATGGAACATATAATAATGGATCCTTTCAAAAAGTCTCCCTTGACATCATATTTTAGACGAATGAGTTGGTCTCCCGATGGTCAACATATAGCAGTGCCCAATGCTACAAATGGTCCCGTTCCTTCTGTCGTCGTTATCAGCAGAGGGAATTGGTCAAGTGATGTCTCATTGATAGGTCATGAGGCACCTTGTGAAGTATGTTCCTTTTCTCCTCGGTTATTTGACTTTGGTGGTATCAGTGGAGATGATGAGGATGGTGATAGAAAGAAAGATGATAATAATAAGAACTTTTCAACCATTTTGGCTACTGGTGGTCAAGATCGTACTCTAGCCATTTGGTCTACTTCCAATACACGACCTTTGGCAGTACTTGAAGACGTGGCGGAAAAGACTATAACGGATATTTGTTGGACTCCAGACGGTGAAACCTTATTTTTAAGTTGCTTGGATGGATCTATCACATTTGTATCGTTTGATGCCTTGGAATTAGGAGGTAAAGTCGTTAGTGAAGATTTAATCGATGCTCAATTGACAAGATATGGTGGTGATCGTGAATCTAATATATTTCCTGAAAGTGTCGAACAATTGAAGTTGGAAAGTGTTGCTGATAAATTAGGTATAAGTGAAGCCAATCCCGTAATAGAAGTCAAAAAACTTGTTAATATAGACAAGAGTAAGTCACCCACACCAAGGGTTGAACAAGTTAAGTCTGGTCCATCTCCCTCTCTTCTTCTGCTTCCTCCTACTGCTAATCTATCGTCTTCAAGCTTAAATCCAATACGATCAACTAAATTAACCCAAAATATAACAATAACTAAAAATGGAAGGAAAAGAGTAGCCCCCATTTTAGTTTCTACTTCATCCAATTCTACCAAGTCCAATTTAGCAATCCCTAAAATATCAACCCTGAGTAAGAAATTACAAATCAGTTCTAAAATTTCTCAGTCGTCATATTTCTTACCTAGACTTGGAGTTCAAACGTCAGTTCATGGATTTAAGTCTCGTGAGAATACAAATTCCAGTACCCATCCACTGTTGCAGTCAGCTAACAATACAAGTAGCAGTGCTGATATCAATGATAATGATAATGAAGATATTGGTGGGTTTGAAGAAACCACGACAACTCAAAATGGTAGCACAAATGTCAATTCTCTTTCAGAGGCAACTTTGAAGAGACAGTTGAATAAATTGAAACGACAACAGATGGATGGGAGGTATCCCAATACTTTTAAAAATATATCAAATCTACCTCCAATATTATTTAATAACAATGTTCAAGAACTAAATCATGAATTAAATGAATTGTACAGTAAGATTATATTACAAAAGGATTCCAATGGAGCTCTAAGTGAAATATCATCAAACTCACAATTAGAATATGAAGAAGATTTATTGTTTTCTGTCCTTGTGAAAAGTATTGTGCATGATCATAAATTCAATGAATTGATTGATGAAAAGAATCCCGACGGTGAAGTAAGAACTATTATTGAAGTGAGAAATGGACCACGGTGGAAAGTCGAATTAGAAGAAGAATTAGAAAAGTCTAATGACAGTAATATTGATTTCGATGATCCTACAAAGTTGATTGTATCCAATAATTTATTGTCGAAAAAGAGGCAGTATATTTTGTTCTTTCCATATCGAATTCAGCATGTATTACCCATGTTGGTCCTTGGTGAGTTGAAGTATATTGTTGTTGTATCATTCCATGGAACCGTTCAAATTATCAAGGCTGAATCGGGTAAATTTTTATGTCCTCAATTTGAATTAGGGCATGGTATCATTGCATTAAGAAGCCTGGAACAATATTTAATGATCATGAGTAGTACTGGGTTGTTATATTCTTGGTCATTAAATGATAATCAATTGAAAATTAAAAGCATTTTGGTAGGTGTTTCAATTGCAGCTATATTGAATAGTAATATTTCAATCACGATACCTGAAAACTATGATCACAATAAACCGATCACTCTTGCATTACAATCGCTTAGGTCATTTGAGTTATCATCAACTGATGGGTCAGCCATTGTTATATTAAATAATAAGAATAGTGGTGGTTCTGATGTTTATAAGTATTCTATTGATATGATGAGTTGGATTAAGGTCATTGATTCGTTTTACTACTTGGCTTATGAAAATGAAGATTTATTGAAGAAACAAGATGGGAGTATAATTGATAGATTGATTCATCGAACATTCAAGGATTTCATGGGTGATGTTAAAAGAAAGAGGGTTAACAGCTATGAATTTGATGAAGATGACACAAATGAACATAGTAATAAAAGATTGAAAGAGGTGATGATTTCTAGATATAATGAGTTATTAGAGTTGGCTTAGTATGAGCCATGAGAGCCATTAAAAAGTTAAAAGTCATAATTGTACTATATGTATTATGTATATTTATAAGTAGATGTAATATAAAATATTCAAAATTATTCTGTAACTATTTCTACTTTCTCCTTTCTAACTGGCTTTAAAACCTTAGGTTGCAATGGGAATGAAATCAAAAAGATAACTGAAGAAACCACTTGGTTTACAGCAATGATCCAAACCGTCAACCCAATTGAACCAATTGGGAAGAAAGGTAATGCTAAGACCCATTCCAATGAATGAGGAAAGATTTTAGTTGGTAAATAGAATAAAATAGACTTCCTGAACCATACTCTTGAAAACCAAAGTGGAAGAGTAGTAGCAAATGTGATCAAGAGGGAGACAACTCTATTAACACTGCTTTTATCCTTAGATAAGTCTTCTTTCAATTGATTGACTTCGGCAGTTAACTTATCAACTTGTCTGTTTAATTTAGTCCATTTTGCGTATTGATCTTGAGCACTAATAGACCTCTTTTGTTTGTTCAATGTATTTATCTCATGTTGTTTACTTGAATATTGTTTAAATGAATTAGTCAAGTTTAATTTGCTTCCAACTTGTAAATAGAAGTTCCATACCACTTCTTGTATTTGTGATTTACCAATTTGATTTATCGTCTGTTGGAATGAAATGGCAATGAATATAACCACAAGTAATGTGTATGGTTGTAAGTCTAACCACGATAGCATAGTGATCCTTGGGTGTGAGTTCGTGATTGGATGGGTGTCGTCTATCTAATATATTCAAATATGAAAAAAGTTAGTTGTCCTTCATATAAAATTTTTATATTAGACAGGCGTTGGAAGACCACAACAGAAAATTTTAAAATTAGATACTTTGAGTAAAGGGAGAGAGAAAGAGGCAAGGAGATATTTATTGAAAGGAGAAAGGAAAGGCAGGCATCTGATCATTAGCATCAGCCCATCATATCATTATATTCCAACACATCCATAAGTACCTAATCAAAGGAGTAATATAAGAATTAGGTTTATACTAGTTCTTTAATTTAGGTTTCAATAAAAAAAGTTCATTCCAGCCCACTCCCTTTTTACCTGCATTCATCAATATCAATCATTTGTATAATAATTTCATTTACATATTTTAATATAATCAACAACATCCATCAACTTTAACATCATATATACATAATTCAATAGTCACTTTCACAATGCCAAGCGATCCTGAAGACGATTATATACCCTGGATACAACAGTTTTGTGAGTCTTTTGGTCATGATTATTTTGTACCTATCCTGCAAGATTTTATTGAAGATGACTTTAATTTGACTGGTCTAGCATCTCAAGTACCTTATTATAGGGAAGCATTATATACCATATTGGATTATCAAGTAGAAACTGCGGAAGATCATAATGATGATAATAGCAATGTAAATGGTACTAATGGTACTAATTCCAGCGTCAATATTAATAATAATAGTATCAATAACAATATCAATAATACCAATGGTAGTAACCAACCCGGAACTTCCAACAATACATCCAAGAAACCAGAGTTACCCAACAAGGCCCTATTGGCTCACTCGGCTGAATTATTATACGGATTAATTCATGCTCGATATATCATATCAAAACCAGGTTTAACGGCGATGGCATCTAAATTCGAACGTAATGAATTCGGATCATGTCCTAGATTCTATTGTGATGGAATGCATCTTATCCCAGTTGGATCCACCGATATACCGGGCCAAGAAACAGTGCGATTGTATTGTCCATGTTGTAATGATATTTATATACCTTCAAGTTCAAGATATCTTAATATTGATGGTGCCTTTTTTGGTACAACTTTCCCAGGATTGTTAGTTAAGATGTTTCCAGAAATCGAAAACCAATGTCGAATCAGAATTAATAAATTTAATCAGAATGATTTCAGTTTAAAACTATTTGGATTTAAAATAAATGAATTAAGTCTTAGTGGTCCAAGAATGAAATGGTTAAAAATGCATCCAAGATCAGATCCTGAAAAGGAAGAATATGAAAATTGTGAATTTGGTATTCCTATACGGGATGACGAGGCACAAGATTTAAGTAGTGATATGGAAGATGATGATGATGATGAATTGGAAGAGGATGATGATAAGACTATGGCAAGTGAGTAGAAATACATTACCGATACTCTTTACTAATTGTATAAATTAATATTGTAAATTTTTTCATTTCTTCCTATATATATAATATTCTTTGAAAGTTGGGTTGATAATACATAATATTTAACTTTCATTTATCGCTATTACAAATTCTCTTTTAATTACTAATAAATATATTTAATAATATTAATCTTATTCAGTATAAAAAGTGTCTTTTTGATCGTTATGTATTCTATTGTATTTTTATCGTTTCTTATCGTATTATTTTGTTTTTGTTATTATTACCATATTTTTTATTCTTAATGTGTCAAATGAACGGGCTTGCCAGGCTCCCAATCCTTAATACCATTTTGAATATTTATCCAATACTTCAACTTAATAGCTTCCATTAGAATATTATTCCAATCTTGAATGGGCCATTGTTGCTTAGTTATAACATCATTTATGAATTCTTCGCTCTCTTCAATTCGTTTATCATTTTCAAATGATAATTCTTGTAAATCTTGTTCATCAGTTGCCAATTCTAAAGATTCATGGGCATCTAAGACTGTCATCAACATATCTTTATAAAGTTGAGAACTCTCAGGTGAGTGACTATTTAAATCACCAATCAATTTCTTGGAGATTTCATCCTCCGATATATCCAATTTTTGAGGATGATAAAGCTTGATGAAATGAGCTACTCTACTATATGGATTTCTTAAGGTTGTATATGCTTTATTGATAATACTTGAAAAATCACCATTATTATTCTCCTTATTTTCGGCATTCGTTTCATCACTGTTCAAGGCAGTTGATCCTATTAAAACATCAGGATGATTTTCACTTTGTAAGCTTCTAAATTCTCGTCTTAAAGACCGTTCGTTTATTATAAATGAATCAGCTGGTGGACCTTGATTTGGAAAATTCTTGGGGAATAATTCAAAATATGAATTGAATTTTGTTGTTGTGGAAGCATAAGATTTGGGAGTTGAATAAACAATTCCTATTCTTTGTTTGATAGATAGTTTCCCTATCAAAGATCTATTTACTTTAGGAAGCATATCTACTGAATCTCATTACTTCAATTGGTAAGAAGAGGTAGAGGTAAAGTCTTTCCATTGTTTCCTAATTCAATTAAAGGTAAAATGACCCACTATGTATGTGACTGCATACAAGTTCTGATCATCTCCATTTAAAGAAAAGTATAAAGTATAACCTAGAAAACAATTCGTTAAAGATTACTAATTCTAAACTGGTAATATCATGTTTAAGAAAAGGATAGTGAAACCAAATGTGTCCTCTGAATCAACTACAGCAGTAGTACTGGCCAAGAGATCGTTGGATTTTTCGGACGATGAGGATGATAAACCTGGAGATTCTCCAATTTTAATAAGGCCGCCCACCACATCAGAATTTAAGAAGAGACAAAAGAAACCTGATTCGAAGAGGATACTATCAAGAAGTATAATACGGAGTGGTAATGAGAGTTCACTAAAATCAGATGTTAAAGGTGATGAAGAAGATATAGAAGACGGTGACGATGAGATTATAACATCGACTGCAAATAGCCATAAATCAAAGATAAAACCATTACCAAAACATATCACAGTAACAACATTGACTGATTTTCAACCAGATGTATGTAAAGATTTCTTACAAACAGGATATTGTGGGTATGGGGATACCTGTAAATTCCTTCACATCCGAGATGAATCCAGGGCCAATAAGGTTATTGAAAAGGAATGGGAAACTGTGGGTAAGAATCCAACTCCATCCACCCAATCACAAATAGTTCAACTGGAAGGAAAGTCAAAGGCAAACTCTACAGCATCATCAGCAATACCGTTCAAATGTGTATTGTGTAAGTCGGATTATGAATCTCCAGTCAAAACTAAATGTGGCCATGTCTATTGTAAAGCATGCTTTATGAATCGATATCGGATTAAGAAGAAGAAGACTTGCTTTATATGTGGTGATGATACCAATGGTATCATAATACCAGTAACGAAAAAGGAACTAGATAAGTTGATAGGTTAGCATGTATGTCTATATATATATATATATAATTGATCTCAATATTATAGAGTATATGATGAATGAAATGAAATAATGATTAATAATTAACGGATCCGATATTGCCCCAAAATCTAAGCCTATACAAAAAAAAATTCAAAATCATTGGTCAAAACTAACTTTTGACAGCTAACGGTTTTTTTTCTTCTTTTTTGACCTTTTTAAAGTTTCTAATAAGGTTGATCTATATCTAGGTGTGACCTTTACAGCTGCTGCTAATCGAAGTAGTGTCTTATTTAATGATTGTTCTTTAACAAATTGACACGGGAAAATGGCATCCCAAGTACAACAACAAATGCAAAGCTTACCAGGCTATGGCATGGCCATGGATTATTTCAATGATTATATGGATAAACATTTCAATAAGACTGATCCATTCCAAGACGAAGATGGTAATAAGTTGAGATTGCCGGCTGATAAAAGTACTAAAGAAGAGCAAAAACTTTGGAAATCCATTCAATCTCAAGCATGGGTTCATGATCAATGTTTTATGGGATGTGGGAATGCCATTAGTGGAATTGGTCTTGTTCCACTTGTGGTTTTACTTATCCCAGGTTTAGGTCCGATCTTAATGTATGTACTCCATGCTCGATTAATCAATATGGCCCAAGAACGATTGAATGTTCCAAATAAATTAATCGCTAAAATGCAATCTAATATTGCCATTGATTTGGTAATCACGTTCCCTCCTTTAATTGGTAGTTTCTTTGGTTGGTTACATGGATGTTCTACTAGGAATGCAGGTTTAATATATCAATATATGGTATATGTAGAGAATCAACGGGCTGAAGGTAAAGTTGCAACTTATGTTGCACGTGGAAGTCAATTTACCAATGAACCACAACAAGAATTTGGATATCAACAGCATCAACAACAAATTCAAGGACAAGGACAAGGAGGAAAGGCGATCAATACCAGAGATTTATCCAGAAATAATAGACAACAACAACAACAATACCAAAGATCAAATAGACCAAATGAAATCGTTGTACATGATCAACAACAATCGGGATTTGTATAACCTAGCTAGTTAGTAAGTTACTCTTCCTTTATTTATTAGTACTATAATATTATATTTATTTAGTATTTATTACTTATTCATGTAATTGGAATGATTGTCAGTAATGTAACATTTATCATTGTCGTTATTATCAGTATCGTTGTTATCATTGTTTCAGACAAAAATCATATGAGTCCCCAAAATCGATAACAAAAAAAAAGGTACCCACGAGTGAAAATATCCAATATCCATTAACATTTACACTACTTTTGAAGGTCAAATATTTCAACACATTGTGTTATAAATATTATAAACTCAATGACTACTCAACTCTTTGAAAGACCAGAGGGTATAGAAAAGTGCCGAGTCTGGGTCGATGGATGTTTTGATTTTGCTCATCATGGACATGCTGGTGCCATGTTACAAGCTCGTCAACTTGGTAAAGAATTATATGTGGGTGTTCATAGTGATGAAGAAATCTTATTTAATAAGGGTCCTACCGTGATGAAATTAGATGAACGAGTCACGGCTGTTGAAGCATGTAAGTGGTCGACTCATTGTATTAGTGATGCTCCTTATGTGACTGATCCTAAGGTGATGGATGAATATGATTGCAAATATGTTGTTCATGGAGATGATATCACTACTGATGCCAATGGAGAAGATTGTTATCAACTTATGAAAGATCTTGGTCGGTTTGTTGTTGTGAAGAGAACTCCCAATATTTCAACGACTGATTTAGTGGGTAGAATGTTATTAATGAGTAAAAATCATCATCATAAACCAATCACTAATAAGGACCATATTTTATTAAGTAAAGAATATATTGAAAAATTTGAAAAATATGCTAGTGATTCAACTGGAATAAAGGCAGGATCAGCAGTTTATTATTATAATAATGAATTATTAAATTTATTAGTTAAACCAAGTTTAACCATTGAAAAAAAATCGGAAATTTATTATATTGATGGAGGATTTGATTTATTTCATCCTGGACATATTGAATTTTTAAAACTTCTAAGACAAGCTTCTAGTGGAAATAATAATATTAAAATAGTGGTGGGGATTCATAATGATTCAACAATTAATAAAGTTGAAGGTTTAAATTATCCAATTATGAATATTTTAGAAAGATCATTATGTGTATTACAATGTCGATATGTTGATACGATTATATTAGGAGCTCCTTATGAACCTACTGAAGATTATTTATCGAAATTACCGGGGAAAGTTACTCGAGTATATCATGGACCTACTCAAACAGAAGGTCAAGATCAATATAAATATATTCCTCAAGATTTATATCATAAGATTAAGGATCATAAGTATGATTTCATGAATACTGAATTCATTGTGAATCGAGTATTAAGTAATAAGAAAGCTTATGAGGAAAGACAAAAGAAGAAAGGATGGAAGGGAGAAATTGAAGGTAAATTAAAGAAAGCTGAATTAGCAAAACAAACAACTACAACAATTTAGATTTAGATTTAGATTTTTAAATTAAAGTAATATATTTTTTATTTATATTTGTTTGTATTTATTTATTTGTATTTATATATACATTTATTATAGATAGATAGATTAAAAGATGTAATGGAGTAAGTCGTAATCATAATTCGTAAAGGGGTAAACATAGATTGATCTTTTGCGGTTTGGTTTTCATGAAAAGTCGTTAATTAAAGAAGAAACAAAAAGATGAAAAGTAATTAATATTTCTTATCTAATTGTTGATTTAAATCAATCATTTTAGCTTCATTTTCATTATGATTTGAATTTCTTCTTTGAGATTGATTATACATGGTAACATTTTCAATTGATTCATCACCATCTTTCCCCCAATTTCCTTTACCTGCTCCATCTTTCTTAATTTTAGTTGGATCTGTATTGGCATGACCCTGATGGGTAAACCATCTTGCTTCTGATTTATGTTCATGAACTGTCCATTTGTTTGTTCTTGTCATGTTGTATGTATGTGTGAATGTAGTAGTAGTAGTAGTAGCTTTTGTTTAATACTTAATATAGTATGATTGATTTTATAGAATGAAAAAGATATATAAATGAAATAAATGAAATATATCTTCTCCTATTTATAATAAAAATTAGCTAACCTATAAATTGTTGAATGTTGTTGTTTGTTGTTGAAATTTGATTGTTTGAATTGTTGAAAATAATTGAATGATGATTTTACCCCATACTTTTATTTTTATATGTATGAGTTGAGGGCTTTGATTCCAGTCATGCCAAATTAAGAAAGTGCTCATACTACTTATATTTTACTTTATTATTATTATTATTACACCTTAAGCTTAGTTAACATTGATCTATAGACCAGATATAATATTCAATACAATTGATACTAGCTATTTCTTTTCAATTGTAAAAAAAAATGTTTGTTTATCGAGTCTTTTCATTCTTAAAGAATCAATTGTAAAAACTCAATCTCCTATTTCTATTTCGAATACTATTTGCATCTATTTTATTTAGAAATTCACCTGATCTTTTAACACATCTTTATTCTATATGTAGAATTAGTCATTTTGATGTATAAGATGATCTCTAGGTACAATATAAATTAATCACATATATTTCCAATTGATTAAGTTGTAACTATAGTTACAATAATAATATATGGTGTCAGTGAGTGAGTGATTTTTTTTAAGTATGAGAGAGAAGTTTGATCACGTTTTTTATTTATTTATTTATTTATTGGCGCATGCGTGCGTGATTACCTCATTGGGATGGAATGGATGCATAACTGCTACTAATTAATAATGATGAACAAATTTAATGACGACTTTAACCTATTATTTGTACAAGTTCATGTTTCGCTTTCAAAACCAAAACTAGCAATAGTAGAAGATATTAAAATATAGAAAGGATATATTATATTTTTTGTATTATTATAATGTTTCACAATAAATGTTTATTTTTAGCAATTGTTGTGTGTTGCCATATATATTTCACTTGGAATTCGCAGTAAATTTTTCCAAAGTATATGTTAGTTTTCAAATAATTTCATCTTCAAAATCATATCTCCTGCCACTTAATCTTTCTCTTATTGCAAAATTAGTAACAAAAAGCCCCAATGCACGATCATAAATAGAAATTAAAGATCAATATCCCATTTGGTACATCTCGTCTAACCAGTTAAGTGCCTAGTTCATAAAGATAAATACTATATTATCTATTTGTGTTGATAACTGTAAACAAGTTTCTACATTTTTGATTATTATAATTTTATAATAAGTATATTTAAAGCATTCTCAAAAGAATGAATATAATCGAAAGAAACATTGGCTAATAAAATAAAGTATATATATGATAATTAATTAAAATCATCATATATACCGAAAGAAAATAATCTATAAGTGATCTATGAATGGTGACAACCAAGCACCATTTCAAATAAAAGAACAAAGAAGAAAGAAGAAAGAAACAAGAAGATTAGGAAGAAGAAATCAAAATGAAAAACATTATCCAAAATTTCAAAGAATTTAAAAAAGGGGTATTCAAAATCAAACAAATGAATGAAATTATTAAAACCCTTTAATAAAGAACCGAATAAATTTTTAAAAAGCAAACAGTGTATGGTATATCATTTTATTAAACAAGTAACATGCTTAATAAAGTACCAAAAATAGGTATGAGCAACATGAATTTGTTGACCATTAAGTTCCCGGACGAATTTTCCAGTGGTCCAACACTTGGTGAAGAAGATGGAATC
The DNA here is from genome assembly GCA_030575095.1 of Scheffersomyces ergatensis. Lineage (NCBI taxonomy): Eukaryota > Fungi > Ascomycota > Pichiomycetes > Serinales > Debaryomycetaceae > Scheffersomyces > Scheffersomyces ergatensis. The sequence goes on along the minus strand of JAJMHX010000030.1, from coordinate 985 downwards.
GAGATAGTAGTTCCAGAAGAATATGAAGCACCCGTGCTTAAAGTTCCAGAAACAGCGGCTGCAGTTCTAATAGAAGTAGCAATCGTAGTCGAAGCAGCACCGACAGTAGCTGGTGTAGTAGCAACCTTGGCAGTTGAAGCAGCACCAGTAGTACCAACAACTGGAGTGCCAGTAGCAGCTTTAGCAGTCGAAGAAGTACCAGGAGTACCAGCAATACCAGGAGTACCAGCCTCAGTAGTTGCAGCAGCTGCAAGTTCAGTAGTCGAAGCAGCAACTGTAGCAGTAGCTGCACCAGTTTTACCAGCAGCACCAGTAGTAGCACCAATCAAAGAAGTTGTGGTATATAATCCACTTTCAGAATTACTTGCAACTACAACAGCAGCAGTTTGAGTACATGGAACACCAACTGTATCAGTCGTAATAATAGTAGTAGTATAAACCGAAACTGGACTTCCTCCTGAAATAATAGATGTAGTAGTGTATAATCCACTGGCTGAATTACTTCCAACAATAACTGCTCCTGTTTGAGTACATGGAACACCAACAGTATCAGTAGTGATAATAGTAGTAGTATAGACAGATACAATACTTGATGCAGTACTTTCACCACCAATCAATGAAGTTGTAGTAACAGTACTACCTTCGGCATTAGTGCTTACAACCACAACGCCAGTCTCAGTACATGGAACTCCAACTGTATCTGTAGTAATTATAGTCGTAGTGTAAACAGAAATTGGAGTACCTGAGAAAATAGATGTAGTTGTGTACAAGCTACCTTCAGAATTGGTGGTAACAATAACTTCACCAGTTTCAGTGGTAACTTCTCCATCAGATTCAGTAGTAGTAAAAGTAGTAGTGTATTCAGTGAATTGATCACTTTCAGTAGCAAATAATGAAGTAGTAGTGTACAAACTGCCTTCTGAGTTGGTAGTCACTTCAACAATACCTGAATCAGTAGCAACAAACCCATCGGATTCGGTTGTAA
>JAJMHX010000029.1:128786-141198 GCA_030575095.1 Scheffersomyces ergatensis | reverse complement strand
CTGTAGTAGTAGTTACAACAACCGTAGCACTATCGAGTTCCTGGAATCCATCACTCAAAGTAGATGAGAACGTTGTCACGTATTCATCAAATGGATCACTTGGAACTGGATACAAAGAAGTGTATGTGACAATTTTACCGTCTGTAGTAGTAGTTACAACAACCGTAGCACTATCGAGTTCTTGGAATCCGTCAGATAACGTCGAGGAGAAAGTAGTCACATATTCTTCAAATGGATCACTTGGAACTGGATACAAAGAAGTGTATGTGACAATTACACCGTCTGTAGTAGTAGTTACAACAACCGTAGCACTATCGAGTTCCTGGAATCCATCACTCAAAGTAGATGAGAACGTTGTCACGTATTCATCAAATGGATCACTTGGAACTGGATACAAAGAAGTGTATGTGACAATTTTACCGTCTGTAGTAGTAGTTACAACAACCGTAGCACTATCGAGTTCTTGGAATCCGTCAGATAACGTCGAGGAGAAAGTAGTCACATATTCTTCAAATGGATCACTTGGAACTGGATACAAAGAAGTGTATGTGACAATTACACCGTCTGTAGTAGTAGTTACAACAACCGTAGCACTATCGAGTTCCTGGAATCCATCACTCAAAGTAGATGAGAACGTTGTCACGTATTCTTCAAATGGATCACTTGGAAGTGGGTATAATGAAGTGTATGTGACAATTTTACCGTCTGTAGTAGTAGTTACAACAACCGTAGCACTATCGAGTTCTTGGAATCCGTCAGATAATGTTGAGGAGAACGTTGTCACGTATTCATCAAATGGATCACTTGGTACTGGGTATAATGAAGTGTATGTGACAATTTTACCGTCTGTAGTAGTAGTTACAACAACTGTAGCACTATCAAGTTCTTGGAATCCATCACTTAAAGTTGATAAGAAAGTAGTGACATATTCAGTAATTGGATCAGTTGGAGGTGGGTATAATGAAGTACGAGTTACAGTTACACCGTTCGTTGTAGTATTCACAATGACGATCCCACTATCGAGTTCTTGAAATCCATCAGTTAATGTCGAGGAGAAAGAAGTAACATATTCAGTAAATGGATCTTTTGGAGTTGGATATAATGAAGTTAAAGTTACAGTTTTAGCATCTGTAGTAGTAGTCACAACAACTGTCGCACTAACTTTTTCTTGGAATCCATCACTTAAAGTAGATGAGAAAGTAGTAACATATTCAGCAAATGGATCAGTTAGTGTTGGATATAATGATATTTTAGTTGTGATCAGACCGCCTGCTAATGTTGTAACAACGGCAGTTCCACTATCTGTTGCGACGTAGTTGTCTGGTAAAGTTGTAGTGAAAGTGGTACCGTAGGTAGTGTATACAGGAGTGTATACAGTATATATCACAGTATTAGGAGTAGATTTATTGGAGGTAGTTGATTGAGTAGTACCAGTCCACCCAGTTGTACTAGTAGATACGCAAGTATATGAATTTGTGATGGAATAAGTACATGTATAATGTGAATCATAGCTACTAACTGTAGAAGTGTAGGGAACATTGATATACAACCTGTTTCCTTCATTAATGCTTGAAAATGTAGTAGTAGCTGCACTTATAGTAGTCACTGAATTATCATTACCATTACAACTATCATCAACTTCCCCGTTTTGTACCACCCCAACTGGTATACCCCAATCATCGACGCTGCTGCCAAAAAGATGTTCACGTTAGCACAGGCAAAACTACAGCTAACAAAATTACTAGATGTCTTTGTAGATACACCATACGTAACCACAAGGTCATAACCTGTTGGACAAGTACCACCAACACTAATATACGTTAAAGCAAGGGTGGTCAGTGAAGACAGTGAAGACAGTGAAGAAACTGTTTCAAAAATTCCAGTGATGGTATCTGAATCAGTACCAGAGTTAAAACTACCAAAAATTAATGATGTAGTTTTTGTGTTCGAGCCGTAAGAAAACTGATAGTTCTCTAAATCAGTCTGACCAATCAAATTATCACCACCTCCTTTACCCAGACCATCATCAAAAATAATGTCCAAGTTTAAAGTACCAATTTTATAATTGTTCAGTGTGCCGGAACCTACCGTACAACTTAAAACATCTGGACCTGTAGCAAATGTACAAGTTGCCGCAGTATAAGTAGAAGTATGAGTTATGGTGTTAAAAAGACCGATCAGCAAACTTATACTTGTCGTGGTAAAGGAAGCTATGGAAGGTGAAATTGTTGCTGCTTGAGGCAACCCTATTGTGAAAGTATTACCAGTAGAAATACTTGAAACGGAATAACCAGCACTAAGGGACCATACATTTATTGAGTTAGGAATACTCGTAATAGTAGCAGCAGCTATTGGAGTTATTGAAGCTGCCAGTGTTCGCCAAGCATGGAACAAAATAGCAAGGAAATAATAACTTATTAACATTTTGATATACCAGATATATGAAATGAAATATAAGATGATGACCTTGCCAATGAATAGTTATGAAGTATCAAGCAAATTAATTATATGAACTATATCAAAACATTAAAAATTTTCGAAAAAATTGGGCAAATAAATTAGTTTTATAAGATTTCGGAGTAAGTAAAGTAAATAGTTTAAAGATTTAAGACTTTATCTTACGAGAATCATCAATTTGTGATGCATGCATATATGTACCCATGAACAATACATGGAAGATTTGGGTGTGTGTGTGTGGTAATTAGCCATTACATGCAAACAAGGGAATATTGAATATTTTGTAAAAGGTTTGGATTAAATTGGCCTCTTACACTTTTCGATTAATATGAAATTAAATTTAAAAATAATTAAGTTAAATTAACTAGAGAATTGAGGGTTGTCTTGTGTGTTGTGTTACCTTAAATTAGAATGTACAAATACTAATTAGGATGGAGCATATTACCTATAGGACAGATGCAGATGCAGAGAGACGAGTTGAGTCTAATCGAGGAAGAGGAGATGGTAGTAGTTAAAGAAAGCAGCCAATTGTTAGGGCCCTGGATGCCACCTGTGTATAGAAAGAAACACAAAAAAAAATTTTGCAGTAAGGAAAAATAATTATGTTATGTTCAGGAAGAGAGAGAGAGACACTAAAGAAGTGTGGTAAGCCCCCCCGCTCTTCCAAAAATAAAAAATAATCAATAACAAATAACAAAATATTACTATACGTATTGGTATAAGGGTTAGATCCATAAAAGGGTACAACATAGTACCGGTTTTAAATAGAAGTCTTTAAAGAAAAATTGTGGTTTAATTTCTTTTTTTTTTTTTTTATTAGTCTTCCTCCCCTCATAACCTGTAAAAAAAAATAAAGTTGAACACGAAATTTAAAAAATAATTACTAATAATAAAAGTCTAATGCACATACTACTATACATATGATCTCTTGTTCAAAATAACAAGAGGGAAGACTCATCATTTCCAATAAATAATAGGATCAACAATGGGAACGACAACAACGGTATAATAAAAAGTATAAAACATAAAAAATAAACAGACTTTCTGTGGAGTACTACTGCTATCCACCCCCACTGAAACGAAACGAAATTAATGTGTTATTTCCCTAAAAATAGAACTAACAGATGAATTGATTCTATTGATATACAGTGTTACCTATATATAATATGTTTCATAAAATGATTTATGAAATAGCTTAGCTTAGTTTTTCCTTTGACATCGCCTAAAAAAATGGCCCCCAACCTACCAACCAAACCAAACCAAACCAATATCAATCAATTTAGTGTTTCGGCACCTTTGATTCGGAACCCTAGCGAAAAAATCAAAACCATTGAGTTACGAAAAACAAACTGCAAAAAAAAATAAAAAAATAAAAAATTTAAAAACTGGTTAGATCACAGATTAGAATTTACAGGTTAGGACCACCAAATTAAAAATTAAAAAATTTTTTTATTAATTAATTAATTAATTATTTTTTTTTGTTTTGTTTTGTTAACGCAGATAGGAGAACTTTTATCTAAATTAAATTAAATTAAATTAAATTAATGAAAAATTAGTTCAGTACCCTTAACTTTAATCTTTAATCATAACCTAATTGAGTGAAGATACTCTCCTTTCTACTTACAATTGAAGTTTCTTCTTTTATACTTTCCTCTCATTTCATCTATATTTAGGGTATGCATTGAGATCAGGTCAGGTCAAAGGTAATAGGACAAATTATTATATTCACATGCTTTGAAGTTCAAGTATTGTGGTACTGAAAGAATGGATCTCCACTTCTAAGGACACAACCCTTACATTTACTCACTGCATTTACCCACTACCACTACTTGACTACATTAATTACACATACATACATACACATTTTCTCAAAATCTCAACCGACATCCAAAAATGGAAACTGAAAAAATTTTTTTTTTTTTTTTTTCAATTGGAATCGTAAAAAAACAAAAGACAAAAGTTACGAAAATTTAATTTAATTTAATTCTATTCAAAATATACACACACCGTTCAACACACCAAACGCACCCATATGACATGGAGCTAGATATACACCCATGATTGAAAGATATGAGAACAAATATAGTCATCATCTGTTTGTTTGTTTGTTTGACCCACTGGTCAACCGAGGCGCCAGTCGTTGGATAGGCTATAATCTAATTAATTGATTGCATGAAAAAACTTATATTCCACTGCAGACGTTGATTATGAGATTAATAGTCTAGTAAATGCAAGGATGAAAAAAAAACCTTGAATTACTATTGTTACTTACATACATATAATCGGACGTACCCTAAGCCTAGACGAGATCCATTATTCAATTTATGATTATGATACCAATACTATTCTAATAGGTTAATAATTTTAATCATATGATCTTGATTATGAATCTTTCTCCCCCATACTATTAACTGGACAATATACATCATGTACTAATTTTAATAAAAATGTATCCATCACTTCAATTTCAATTCAATTCAATTCAATTCAATCCATAACACAATGGCAATATTCAAATTACTTATTATCATTGAGAAGTTTAATAATGATAATGTGGGAAGTGAAAATTTTATTTTTATTTATTAATAGGAAACCCCTATAGTTTAATTTTAATTTTAAAGTCAATTTTAATTTTAAAATAATTCGTAATAGATATCAATTCAATTCAATAACAATTAATATTTTAAGTTACTTACTCGAAGTTCATTTCATTTCTCGTATTGTATCTACCACCACTTTCATCTTCCCTTAATATCCATCATACCCTTCATATAGTTTTCCTGATATTTGATATTGAACTCGGGTCATTTCTTTCCTGTTCTTATTTCAAATCACCAATTAGAAATTATACTACAATCCAACCTTCCTCATTTCTCCAGGGCCAATGTTCCTTATATCAGCTTCAAATAATCATTCATTCTCCTGAAAAAAATAATAAGAAAGGTACACATACTTGTTAAGCCTTCGACAAACAATAATACTCAAAAACTTCAATAATAGAAACTAAACAATCATCTGATCAACCAAACATGCATATATGTCTATTTCAAAACCCCAAAAGGAACCCCCATCGAGCCAATTAAGCCATTTTGGATTCAGAATTGGCCAAAAACAGGATAGAACTTGGATTGTTTGAGAAATGGGCTTGTGCCTATAAGGTCAAATTGAATGGAATCCCATGATAATGATGATATAATTTTTTTGTTCAATGGCTGGACAATATGGGATATGAAAAGAGAGTGATGGAAGGAATTTGGGCAATGGGATAATTAATTAATTAATTACAGGTTAATTCTTGTTTTGAATAATAATAATAATAATAATAATAATAATATTCATAAGCCCTAATAATAATCATTAATAATAATATAATTAGTCATGAATATTTTTAGGACAACCATAAGGAAGATTTTGACGATACCTATTTTTGATAATAAAATATTCTGATTGGATATAATCCAAAAAGAAGTCAATTATGACCCTAAAAAGTTTGAAACCGTGACCAAAACAAAGGTAATGAATATTGGACCAGATGGGATTTTTTTAAATTTTATTATTAAGAAGTAAAAAGTTTGTCATGAGCAAGTAATATATCTAACAACCTCAGGGAACACATTAAACCCCATTGTAAACGTTTTCTGTAAAATTTTATTTTTATTATTTGTCTGTATAAATATATTTCCATAAAATCGTGCCGACCGACATCGACAATGACCTAATAGTAGAAGTGTCTGAATATTCTATAAAATCTCGATAAGTATCTGTATTCACCCCTATCCAAAGTAGTGATTTGTGGAGGGTCAACGTGTTGAATCTCAGTATATAATATATTAATATATATCCATTGAACCCATCATTAACTTACTCAATGTCAACAACAATACTTTGCTTGTGTAATATTTCTTGATCAATAGGTAAGAAATTTAATGCCAATATTAAATCAGCTAATAAAGTTAATGATCCATTTATAATGAATCCCACGTATAATTTATGATGATATGCCAATTTCCCAGTAAATATTGGACCAATACATCTAGCAAATGTCTTACCAATATTAACTATTCCCATCACTTTTGTAATTTCTTCTTGTGGCATGATAGAAGTTAATAATATTTGTCGAGGAACAACATCCATTGAAGAAGTAGAATAATAAAGGATTAATAAAATAACAACAATGGGGAAATTAGTCATAAATGCAATAATTATATTGAATATGGCCGATGGAGCTTGAGTAATTAATATTGCTTTAACTGGTCCAAGAAGTTTAGAAAGGAAAGCAGCAGGTAATGTGGTAATTGATCCAATTGAATTTGTAACAAAGAATAATAATCCTAATCCACTAGCACTAACATCAAATGTCTTTTTAATATAATAAATGATCCAGGCTGATGGCATAAATCCATATCCCAATGAATCCAACATGAATACAACTAACAATCTTGGTAAATAATATTTTGTCGTGGCAGAAAGTCCAGCAGGATTAATAGATACCACTTCAATCTCATCACCATTATCAAAACTTTCTTCTTCTTCTTCTTGTTGAACCATCACATCTTGATTTGATTCATCATTTCCAACTAATACGCTAGTCTCATCAATTTTTTGAATCCCCTTATAAGATACTTCACATTTTTCACTTAAAAATAACATACATCCAAACTTTAACACGGCTATACCAGCATAAACCAAAAATATCATTCGATAACAAGTTTCAAAATCATATTCTAACTGTAAATTCATATAATCAACCAAAATCCCACATATCAAGGATCCGGATGCTGCCCCAATAGTTCCAAATAATCCATAGAATGCAAATACTTCCGGTCGATGATTATGAGGTGTCAAATGTGCCATTGATGCTTCCTCGACTGATTTGAAAGGTCCAGTTTCATCACCTGAAGGTGAAATGACACCAATTATGGCCGCCACCAATAATATTAAGAAATTGGAACTATAAGCAAAGATGACTCCTGAAAAAAACATCATCAACGTTCCAATGATCATCACGACTCTTCTTCCAATCCTATCAGCATTCCAGGTTAAGAAATATGATATGATAGTATCTCCAATTAAAGTTAATGTCATAAATAATCCAATATTTTTCTCAGACACGTCTAAGGATTCCAAATATAATGTTAACACTTGATTAGTCAAACTATAACTGGCCATACGTATGAACACCGCAAACCATAGTATTCGAATATCTTTATTAGATTGCTTCAATGATAATAATAAATGCATCTTGGGTTTGGTTAACTGGCAAGAACACGTCCGTCAAATAATAAAAGTATAGATTGATAAGATAAAATAATTTGAAACATCGCACTTTTTACTCCGAACTTAAACACCGAGCACAATGAATGTATACACCTATAAATGCTATGATGATAAACAAGATTTGATTATACAAAGATCAAGTGAGTAGATGACTGATTCCACTTTCAGTAACTATTCTTTGAAAAATCAATGAATCTCCTATTAAATATTTTACGTATGATTTATGTTTTTGTTTAACCTATCCCTTTATCTTTTATTCAGACCAATGATGACAACCTATAATAATATACAAAATCCCTATATAAATATTCTTACTTGAGATAACTATTCTTTAATGCACTTAAAAAAAGAATATATGTTAGCTAATTAGACTTAGTTGATTCTTTGTCTCAATTTGTTCTAAATAACCCGTTCCAATTGATCATCACCATCACCATGGGAATTAGATTCAAGATACTTATAAACCGAGACTCTAATACTCATCAATTGGTCAGGATAAAGATCCTTACGATGAATAAACGTACGACATCCATCAATTGGACAAGCAGTCCCTTGTCCTCCATGACTTCCATTGCTGAATTGGGATTCAATAGAACTTTTTTCGAATGTATGTTTACAAGTCTTTGAATAAACTGGATGTTCAAAATATTTTAATGAAAGTGGATCTTTCAATGACACCTTCCCACCTGCCACATTTAAATCTTCATCGTCCTCGTCATCTGGAATTGGATCTTCTGGATTTTTGACTATAATGGCGACACTCTTAAGGAATTGATAATCTTCATTATGTTTTATTTGTTTTAAAATCATATTGTCAGATGCTGCTGATTTTTGGAAAGCAATATGAACATTTTTAACTAAATCACCAAAGTTATCAGGACGAAGGAGAAACAGTTCATCACGATCAAGTAATGCTTCATCACGCGTGTTTTGTTTGATTTCATCTTTGGATCTTTGTAATGAATTATGATAAAGATCCAATTCAAATTTGGATTGAAGTAATTCTTCCAAGTTTTTCAAATTGATTTCAAAATATGATTCATCAAGGCTTGATGTGAATCCATTTAAGAAATTATTAATATATTTTTGAGTTTCATTAATGATTTGTTTAGTAAAATCTTCTATATTCAATTCGAATGAACTTCGAAAGTTGCTGGACTTTTCCAAATCTTTAATCAAGTCCTTGTCAAACGGTTGGTAAGGAGGTAGTACATAACTCGAACTCAACAATGGTTTCCCGTCTTCAGACATATTCAGTTTTATTGTTTATTATTGTTTATACTTATTGATCTTGTTAATTAAATAGTGTTGATATTTTGATTTGACTATCATTTTTTTTTTTTGTTTTATCTGGCAGTTGAAAGCTATTATGAGAAATTTTTATTAACCAAACAACATATATATATATATATATAATATATGTATGTATAACCAAACAATATTTGCAAACTAATGATAAATCATTAGGGGAGGACAACAAGTCAAAATAGAAGAAACTTCCATGCAAATAGAATTATTTAGAACATAGAAAATAGACAGATAAGGTTTATGTTTAGAATATTAATAGAAACTCTGCCAAATAAAGTTGAAAATTGGTAATTGTTTAATCCCCTTTTGACAAAACCAGTATTCTTCTCCCAAAATTTCTAGTTTGTTACATTTCACATGGATCAATCAAAGGGGCTTGTATTCATGGGAAGTCTAAATCATGACCATTTTTCTCTTTTGACCTTTTGAATAGGTTCAAAAGTTACGAGAAGCAAACTATATATTATATTTATTATACCTAGTGAATACGATAGTTGACAGTAGCGTACAAGACTAGATATTTGATTTTCAACATTCAAACTATTACCAAGAAATTTCCTATCTAATCCCGGTTCTTGATCATAAACCCATGTAAGACACAGATGAGTTTTGATACAGTCAGAGAAATTGTAATATATGATCTGATTATCCCTTACCATAGAGTTAACAACAACAATAATTAGTGACTTTATTCAACACTTGAATATTCTTTTAGGGCTCCTTCAAACAGATGAAACTTATCTACACATATTTGATCCGATTACTCCCCCTCAGGATGACTTTAAATTTTTGGTCTCAAATAGTGGATGTAAACTTTACAACTACTTTACAAATATTTTTAAAAAAGTATTTTTACATTGACAGTAAAACAGAAAATACAGAAAAGGAGATAGTAATAATAAAATCAATCAATCAATCAATTAAAGAAATAAAATTAGAACAAAGTTAAACACTTAAAACAATACTAAAAGAAAAGTAGTAAGAAACCGAAAGTGAAAAGTAGAAGGTAACGAAGAAGGGTAAAAAAGAAGTGACGAAGAAGAAGAAGAAGAAGAAGAAGAAGAAGAATTCTGGGGGTATAAAACTCAAATAAAGAAAGCAATCAAAATCATAAAGAAAATAGGAACAGACAAACTAGCTCTACTACCCTTAGCTTCATATGTAGTAACGGCAGCCGCAAGTGAAGTACTTGGTGAAGATAAAGTCGACGAAGCTGGAGTCAGAATTGTAGGGGTGAAGGCAGTACCAGCGAGTGAGTGAAGTTGAGTTGTATTTGGACCTACGATTTCTGCTGGAGCAATTGGACCAGTATTTTGATTCGTTCCAGTTGTAACAGTGGTAGGAGTAGTATTACCATTGGTTCCAGTAGTAGGAGTAGTATTACCAGTGGTTCCAGTAGTAGGAGTAGTATTACCAGTGGTTCCAGTAGTAGGAGTAGTATTACCATTGGTTCCAGTAGTAGGAGTAGTATTACCAGTGGTTCCAGTAGTAGGAGTAGTATTACCAGTCGTTACAGTTGTAGTGGTAGTAGTAGAAGCTGAAATAACCACAGTGCTTGGTGGGACCAACGATGATTCAATGGTAGTTGTAGTAACTGTAGTAGGTGTCGTGATAGTCGTAGTCTCAGTCAGAGTTGTATTGTAGTAGAACCCAGATGAGAAATAATTGGAAGAAATCACAGAAGTGGAAGTTATAACTGATTCGGAAGTAAATGTTGTACTTACGATTGAGCTCAGTTCAATTGATGATGAACCACCACAAACCACAGAAGCAACAAAATCAGCACCGATATCCTCTCCACCTGGTGTTAAGAAAAGATCCAAGAATGGTCTGAAACCAACTTGAAGGTTCTCATAAGTCACAGTGACACTACTAGAAGTACATGACAGCGTAAAAGTGAATTTTTCATACGATTTGGGGAGGTACCAACCATTAAGTTCGTTGGTGATCAACAATTCAAGACTGGTACAATCCAATTGAGCATTCGTAACTGTTACACCAAATGAACCACTTAAAGTTCCAGAGTCACAGAATCCTCCCAAAATATAAAGAGCATCCTCCTCTATCCATGGCAAATCTCTTACGACATGAACAATAACATCAGGATCTTCCGAAGAAGGCGATCCTCCGCCAAAGACCACTTCTGTAGAGTATGTATTGACGCCATCATTGAAGGTAATTGTATTAGCACCCACACTCAAAAAGCTTGCACCTGTGATATCTGCAGGAGAACTAGACCCACCAACATTAAATACCAATGGAATACTCAAATCACCACCAACGTCTGTTTGTGAATTAACTAAGATTGTACACAGTAACGAAGACTGAGTGTTTGTAGTACCAGCAGGAAGCAAATCACACGTAGCATACTCTACCTCATTGCTAATTAAACTGAGACTTGCACTCAAGGTATCACGCTTGGCAGCATTCTGTTGCGGGTACAGATCGGGGAATCCAAACACATCAGGTAAATTCAAATAAAATTGTTGACCAGGTTGAGAAGTTCCACCAGGAATAAACCAACTCATTACCGCATTCCAAGTTGGAGCCAAAGGAAGGTCTGTATCAATAAAACCATGATCATCCCATGTACAAGATTCTAAAGCTACCCAGATTGAGCCTGTTGGTTGCGATGAAGAGGACGAGGTACCGGATGTAGACGACGAGGTGGTCGAAGTACTGGAACCCACTGATGGAGAAGAACCAGAACCAGTAGAACCTGACGAGGAAACAGTGGACGTTGTTGAAATCAAACCTGAGCTACCAGAAACGAAGCTAGTACCAGTCAGGCTTGACAAAGAACTAGAGAGACTTGAACTGGAACCTGTGGAGCCTGAAGCTGAGAGAGACAAACTTGAGGAAATACTGCCCACTGAAGTGGATGAAGTAGAGCCTGAAGAAGTAGAACTTGAGGTGGAAGATCCTGAAGAGTGTGATCCTGATGTAGCAGAACTTGCCGAACTTGAACCAGAGGAGCTTGAACCGGATATAGTAGAACTTGCCGAAGTAGAACTTGAGGTGGAAGATCCTGATGTAGCAGAAGTTGACGAACTTGAACCAGAGGAGCTTGAACCAGAACTGGTAGAACTTGCCGAAGTAGAACTTGAGGTGGAAGAACCCAATGACTGTGATGCTTTAGAAATGGACAAAATTGAACCAGAGGAGCTTGAACCAGATGTAGTAGAGCTTGCCGAAGTAGAACTTGCCGAAGTAGAACTTGCCGAAGTAGAACTTGATGAAGCAGAACTTGACGTAGCAGAACTTGACGAACTTGAACCAGAGGAGCTTGAACCAGAACTAGTAGAACTTGCCGAAGTAGAACTTGCCGAAGTAGAACTTGCCGAAGTAGAACTTGATGAAGCAGAACTTG